>JAUTBV010116289.1:0-13597 GCA_032361325.1 Lepetodrilus fucensis
CCGACTCACTATTTCTAGCATGCTCACTTTCCAATTGTCTAGCATGCTCACTGACTCACTATTTCCAGCATGCTCACCGACTCACTATTTCTAGCATGCTCACTTTCCAATTGTCTAGCATGCTCACTGACTCACTATTTCCAGCATGCTCACCGACTCACTATTTCTAGCATGCTCACTTTCCAATTGTCTAGCATGCTCACTGACTCACTATTTCCAGCATGCTCACTGACTCACTATTTCTAGCATGCTCACTTTCCAATTGTCTAGCATGCTCACTCACTGACTGACTCCCACTATTTCTAGGCATGCTATTGCATTATAGGAGGGCTAGAAAGCAGTAGATATATCTCCATAGCAACCTACTTAAGTGAACAGTCCATCATTAGTCAGATTCCTGTAATAGAGCAGATATAAATACATGTACATGTAAGTATAGAAATCTCTTGCAGCTAATACAAGAGAACATGCCCATCTAATTTTACAATAATATACACCAAAGCTTTCATAAAACATAGCATGCTTATTAGATAACCATTACTAATGGGATATACATATTATATTATTATATAAGATTGAGAATGTATACAGTTGATGATAGAAGGCCTTCTTACCATGTTCAGACCGTTCCTTCCCCCGAATGTGCGTATAGCAATCATCAGCTCTTCTCTGGGGTCCAGCTTTCTCTGGAAGCGAGGATCATCCTTGAACCTGTCTTTAGACTTCTCCGTCGGGACAGCGGTGGGTTTCTGATCCACGGGCGGCGGGGGCGCCACAGGGATGACTCTGCTCTCGGTCACGGCGCTGTTCTGTCCGACTCCGGATGGCCGGGAAGATGCCGCAACAACGGCAGCCGAAGCCGGAACAATAGTCGTAGAGTGGTCTCCCTTGGACTGTTGCTGGAGTGACAGCGCCTGCATGCTTTTCTGCAGCTGTGACATCATCTGCTGCTGCATCTCCATCTGCATCTGCATCTGCGTGACCTGCATCTGCTGGATGTTCTGCACCTCCGGGTCCATGTTCTGGGTGGCCAGCAGAGCCTGGTTCTGTCGTAGCTGAGCCTGCCACACCTGGAACTGCTGCTGGAGGAGCTGGTACTGAGCCTGCAGAGCCTGCTGCTGCCGCGCCACATCCTCATCGTCCTCGTCCTCGTCAACAACAGGCTCAGAAACATTTCTTGCCGGTACTTCCTCATCTATATCGTCTTCATCAAAATCATCGAAGAATTTGTTTCTCATTTGCCTGTCTTCGGCTGAAGGTGACTTGAGAACCACAGAAGTCGACGACCTGTACGAGTCATGTTTTATCGAGTCCAGATACTGGTCGTCAGACTTTTGAAGGACACTGGTTCTCATGGCTGGCAGGGCGATCATAGCAATAGACTTCTCCTCCGGCACGTTGTCGATCTCATCCTCGGAGTTTGGTCTGAATCCAAGTTCCGAGCACCGACTGCGGACATTATTGTCCAGAGCTGAGTTGCTCTGATCGAACTCAGAGTCATCCTCACAATAGTCTGTGTCCACTGAGCGTGGCCTTGTAACAGATGGAACAGAATATATCTGTGAACGTCGAAAGTTTTCATCCACATATTTGATTTTGGCCAAGTCTTCTCTCGTCAGCACAAACGTTTCCTTTTCTCGTGGTGGCCTCTCCTCCTTCACTTCCTTATGTTTTGATTCATAAATTTGCTTTGGCTTTTCATCAGCCTTGAAAGTCCCAAACGACGTGAAATGTTCTGAAGTGCGAGACTTGGGCGAGTCTGGCCGGTGCTCCTTGGGTGTTTCCAAGTCTAGTACTTTATATGCTCCTCTGAACGTGTAGCTGCTGGAGGGAGCCATGGTGATGATGATTTCCTCCGTGGACTCCCTGTACTCCTCCTCCTCTTCCTCCTCCTCCTCCTCCTCCTCCTGCTGCTGCTGCTGCTGGACAGGCTCTGGGTGATTCTGGAACTCTGGAGGCGGCAGCAGTGTCTCCACATGAACATCGATCTCAGACACCTCATTATCAGCCACTTTGTTCTCGCGATGGATCTCCAGGGAGTCGCGTCTCACTTTCCCTCCTCCCACCGCGGTGTAATCTCCTCGTGCGCGCTCCAGGCTGTCAAACTTCTGGATGGAGCCGGAGTCCGAGGAGCAGGAGTCCATCTTGGCGTGGTACGGCCGGCCGTCGCGGTCGTGGTGGATCACGGAGCCGGTGTCGCTCTCTGTGTCGGGCAGCGAGATGCTGGTGCCGTCCGACATGTCGCCATCTTTGTCCACCTGCTCCGTCAGCTTGCTCATAGACTCCACGAACTTGGCCATCTCGTTCTTGTAGCCAGTCTCAGCTGAAACAACAACATAGACACTCAGTTAAGTGAAGATTACTAAAAGCACATGTACTCAGTTATGGAAGTATTGTCAGTATACATATCAGCACTAATTTTCTTAGGATATATTTTCATGAGAACATAGAAAATTATGAAAACATCTCCTGAAGGATCATATTAAATAGAATAGCCATTTAATTTTACAAATATTTATTGAACCATGTAACATATGATAGAATAACTAAGAAAAGTGCATTTTCTCTCTCTCATATTTTGCACACATATGTACAGTGACACAATAGATGCTATACAGTGCAGTGTTATTAACCCTCCTGCTGCTGAGGACAAATAGACGGCGGTAATTAACCCAGCAGGTAGAGGGTTAACCCAGTCCACCTACTACATACTCTTAGCACAACACAAACAAACACTTCCACAAGTCGTTAATAAGGTAATTAATTAACACTAGCTATGCTGAAGACCTATGCCATCTGGCAGAGCAGGGTGTCATTTCTCAAAGCTCTCATATCTACTACGAGACCATAAGGACTCTCGTGGCGATCTCTAATACATGGGGATTGTGCACTTGCGAGAGCGCTATGGTCTCATAGTTGATATGAGAACTTTGAGAAATGAGACCCTGCCTCAGAATATAGTCAGAATACAGAATATTTTATGAGAGCTTCATTTACATCATATAATGGAAAATACATAATTTATGGTGATTTAGTGCACATCTAGATTGAAATAATACTAGAATTTACTACATTCACTCAATGTTACTACATGGAGCTAAACAAAAACTGGAAGCACTCGAGTGACTAGAATTAGCTGGGAAGATCAAGTGACACAATTATGCAGACTGTTGTGTTAGAAGCTAGTGATGGTCGGAGATAGCTATGTACAGTCAGGTTGTGGTCAGAAGTCTCCGACACTAAACCACTCAGAGCCAGTGGAACTACCAGTAAACCACTCTGAGCCAGTCGAACTACCAGTAAACCACTCTGAGCCAGTCGAACTACCAGTAAACCACTCGGAGCCAGTCGAATCCAGGGTGGAGCTTACTTGCTCCCACTATGAAATTATACACGGGGAATCATGTCAATAGTAGAATATATACTACTATTTTATCTTTAATTGGGGTTCAGGGTCACTTTGAAGAACATCTTGTCAGTTTATGGCAGGAGGAAACCCGCAACATCCTTAGCGCTGAATGTTGCAGTAAACCTGCGAGCACCGGCTGGTACTGACAAGACCAAGGATGATAACTGCATTGCCACTCTACAGTCAGTGCATCCTATCAATATCGCATCAGAAATGTAACTTTCGCGAACATTGATGCTGGGTCCCCAGGGCAGGATTTGAACTCTGGACTTTTGGCTCCGAAGTTCAAACGTTTTACCACTGCGCTACCACCCGCCTCTAGTATATATGTAGACAATACCAGTCTGTGTAACTATACTAAAAAGAATTTAACTACATAGACTGCAGACAAGACTAGTCTGTGCAAAAATAGAGGAAATGAAATAATACTAGTCTGTGCAACTAGAATAAACTAGAATAAAGCAATAAAAAAATACTACATAGACAAAACCCATCTGTGCAACTACAGCCATGATAGAGAAAATAGATAAAGTAAATATTAGTATATGCAGACAAGACCAATCTGCTAGGTTTGTTCCAAGTAATAGCAAGATTGAAACCATTTAACCATGCTATGTCCTAAGAAATACCATAATAAATTGTGATGTGAAGAAATGTAGAGATCACACAACTATCAAACAAGTTATAAACGCTAAAAGAGAAGGTATTTAATGTGCTTTACAAGAATATATTAAAAAAAGAGGAAGGATGAAAACATTGACTTTTAGCAGAAAGTTGATTGAGGGAGACACCTCCAGCTATGGCCAGACAGACAGACAGACAGACAGACAGTGCACACATGGAAGCAGACAGGCTGAAGACAGGGCAGCACAACACTACAACACAACACTACAACACAACACTACAACACAACACTACAACACAACACTACAACACTACACTACAACACTACACTACCTGGACGCTCAGCCTCGATAGCCTCCTCAGCCATGGCGATAGTTTGTTCGAATGCCATTTGAATGTCCTCGATAGTATTAATGGAGGACATGCTGGTCCTACTGTCTGTCCTACTGTGAGCTGCACGAGGGAGGGAGGACACAGGGTAAAGGTCACACAGGGTAAAGGTCACACAGTGTCAAACGCTATGCAGCACAAACAACACTGATTGAATTTGTGATTACTTATTATGGAAAGACATAGTTTTGAGAGGCTTGCATAACTTTTGATACTGACTACAAATACTGGCATACATTGTATATATGGGATGTAGCAAAGATTGTATATATAAATATATGGGACACAGTATCATGCATATAGATATCAGTTAAGGGAAATGAATAGGATAAATATAAAGCAGGTTGCAAATGAATTGCTGTCAAATTTCATTGTCAGGTTGAGAAAATATAGCCTCCATACACACATAGATTACCAGACATATGTTTGAAAGTCTTGTGATATCTTTGAAATGGGATATATTGAGGTACCCACATTTTCAAACTGCAATGCATACTGGAATCTGCATGGAGGGTAACTCACCCAAGACTGGACAAGGTCAACTCACCCAAGACTGGACAAGGTCAACTCACCCAGACTGGACAAGGTCAACTCGCCCGAGACTGGACAAGGTCAACTCACCCGAGACTGGACAAGGTCAACTCGCCCGAGACTGGACAAGGCAACTCACCCGAGACTGGACAAGGTCAACTCACCAGAGACTGGACAAGGCAACTCACCCGAGACTTGACATGGTCAACTCACCTGAGACTGGAGAGCTCTTGGAGCTGGGGGGACCGCCGAGGGAAGAGTTGTCATGGACGCTGACCGCCACGTCGGCAGTCTCTGGGGGGTCACTGGGAGGGGGCGGGGCTACAAATGAACACGGTCGGGCAGCCCTGGTCTCAGTAAAGTCGATGTCTTCACTGGCTATTGACTGATCCTCAATCATCTGCATAAAGCCATCATGTATGTCCGAAATGTTCAAACTTTCGTTGTCGTCGCCCTTCAAGTCGTCATCGTCGACAATTCCCCCAGAGGTGGATAAATGTGCTGAAATGAGAATATGTTACAGAATAAGAATATGTCACAGACTGAGTGAACTATTGTTTTACAGCACAGTGGGAATAGTTCAACATATGTCACAGGTACTAATCTACAAGTGTGTCACAGACATTAATATTGAGCTATCCGCCTAAATTGGCAAGTTTCATTGACAGTTGGTATCACTCACATGTATCTTCCACAGGTGGGGTAGGCTCCGGGGGTGAGGTATTCAGGGTGGGGTCCTGAGGTGGGTGGGCTTTTTGACTAGGGTGGGAATGAGGTGCTGAGCTTGCTGCTGAAGATGAGAACAAATGGAGATGTACTGGAGGGTGGATGGTGATGTACTGGAGGGTGGATGGTGATGTACTGGAGGGTGGATGGTGATGTACTGGAGGGTGGATGGTGATGTACTGAAGGGTGGATGGTGATGAACTGGTGGATGGTGATTATTGGATGGTGATGTACTGGAGGGTGGATGGTGATGTACTTGAGGGTGGATGGTGATGAACTGGTGGATGGTGATGTACTGGAGGGTGGATGGTGATGAACTCGAGGGTGGATGGTGATGTACTGGTGGATGGTGATGTATTGAATGGTGGATGGTGATGTTTTTTAGGGTGGATGGCGATGTACTGGAGGGTGGATGGTGATGTTCTGGAGGGTGGATGGCGATGTACTCGAGGGTGGATAGTGAATACAGATATGTAGGTGTGGTATAGGAGGATGGAATATTGCATTCTGAACCATTAAATTCCACGACATAAAATCATTGTAATATAAAGGCATGTAATATAGCTTTGAATACATGCAAGTACTAGGGTGTATTCTGTGACTGTGCCAGGGTGTATTCTGTGACTGTGCCAGGGTGTATTCTGTGACTGTGCCAGGGTGTATTATGTGACTGTGCCAGGGTGTATTCTGTGACTGTGCCAGGGTGTATTCTGTGACTGTGCTAGGGTGTATTCTGTGACTGTGCCAGGGTGTATTGACAGACCTGTTACTGGAGGTGGAGCTGGTGCTCTCCTCTTCTTGGTTGACGGCGCGGGCTGCTTGCTGCTCTTCTGGCGACGGTCCAGTGAGTGTGAACTCTCCTGTAGCTGCTGTCTGGAGGAGGCGGGCAGCGGCAGTGTCTTACTGTCTCTGTGGTGGGAGTGGTGCACGGGGGAGTGGTGCACGGGGGAGTGGTGCACGGGGGAGTGGCCATTAATGCCGCTGTCGCCATTGTTCTCAGCACTTTCTATGGAAGTCGTATCTATGCTATGTTTGAAGTTCGTGTTCCCGCGACTGGCTTCAGGCGACTCGGCGCCGCTTAGAGTCAGTTCGTGGTAACCACTGGAGTCGGAGCTGTTCCGCGAGTGAAGTCTCTGAGTCACATGATCAGGATTGACCTTTGACACAGCCTCGGAGTCCTTGACACGCGACCTCTTCTCATGCACGTCGGCGGCCGCACGTATCTCGACACTCTCGGGAATCGTCGCTGCTATATTTGGCGGTGGAGGCGCGGGCCGCTTCTTCTTCGTGGATGTTTTAGACAGAATGTTCTCCTTGCCGTGTGCCGAGGCCTCGTCTTGAAGCTGCAGCTCCTTCGCCGTCACAAACATGGACTTCGGTCGCACCTGCGTATTGGTGGCGTCAGAACTACGCCGCTCCGGAGGCGGGGTTGTATTTTGGCGAGACTGAGCCATCGTCATCTGATGGCTGGCCGTCGACGCCGTCTCAAAGTTATCCTGGTATCGTGTCTCGTGCTGGAACAGAAACACAGTCTGAAGCTGATCCATCTCCGAGTCACCACACTGTCATCATAGTAAAACATGATTCAACTCGTAGATCTAAACACCATGACCACACTTAAAATTGTAAAAATGAAAATATATTCAACTTAGTTGTCTAATACATGTATACTGACCACTTTAAATTTGTTGTCTTTTGACCTCTTGAGAAAGGAAAGAAAGCCTCGTTTCTTCTTTGGTTCCGAGGCGCCAGGCATGTACGACGGGGCGCCATCAGATGGCAAACTCAGAGACTCGCTCCGAGACAGGTCGGGCATTGACTTGGCATTGTCGGCAACCATACCTGGAACACAACCATTGGGTCCACAATCAGGTATAGCTAGATAGCCATTGGTCACAATCAGGTATAGCTAGATAGCCATTGGTCACAATCAGGTATAGCTGAATGGTAATTGGTTAAGATATATTCTAACTGCCATGAGGAAAACTTTCAACAAATAAAATATTCATACAAATAGATCCAGTGTTGAAACTTACAAAGTTAGATTTTGAGGACAATGAAAGTTAAATTTTCCTGTTGATTTGAATATAGCATGCAAACATTTATTTGAAAACTGAAACTAAAACTTAATGACATTGATAATCAATACAAATTAATGTAAATATATAGAATAATGGACATTAGTTTTTCGAGGAATTAACATGTCAATAAAACTATATCTAAACTTTAAAAAATAAATAAAAATATTTGCAAGAATGATAATCTATTTTTACAAAGTATTAAATAAAAAGAAATAACCTGGGCCACCAACACTACACACAACTATGGAATATTTTGATAATCACTTTCATGATGATATAAGTAGTGGGCTCCCTTTAACGAATATTGACAAATATGACCTGGCATAGTTGAATTACCCAGGCTAGCGGCAGATACAGCTTATCAGAGGAGGACAACAGATTACTGAATGTGACTTAAAGGTGGACTCCAATATTTACCTATAACTATATTTACCTATCAGCCAAGTAGTATTAGACATTGATAACAATGGATCTATGGACGGGTGTTATGGACGGGTGACGGGTGTTAGGGACGGGTGACGGGTGTTATGGACGGGTGTTAGGTATGTAGGAGTGATGGCTGGTTCTAAGTGTTGATGATACCCGTAGGTTTGTGCTGATGAATTAGGAGATTAAGGGGGCTTTAAAATAACACTGTATATACTTTCTTTTACAAAAGTTCCACATAATCATGTTGACATAAAAAAATAAAAATAAAACATAAAGGAAGAAAATAATAATTAACTTTAAAAAAATGGTTGACCTTTGTTTAATATACATAATAAATATACAAGAAACAGATAATTTCTTCACATTACTATTTGGTATAAAATAATTGCTTTTCTTAATAAAATATAAACAATACATTTTTCTAGATGAAGTCTCCATCACAGAATTGTGAAATAGATTTGCATGAAATATTTGTACAAGCTAAAAAATCAGCTTTCCTTAAATACTATTATTCCAAGAAAAACCTTAAGCTGACCGTTCACACAGACAGTCTATTCAGCAATAACCCTGGATCTCCATCCCTCACATGGCAGGAAATGCCACGCCCACTGTCGTTGGTATCAGGGTTATTACCAAGAAATACACGCTAACACTGACAACTGACAAGATCCTGCCACAGGCTACACGGAACATGATAGGAAACCTGACCCGACATCTACCTACATTCATGCGTGTCAACTAGCTTAAAACTAGCCATCAGCCGGGAACATTTTAAAGCCAGAAACAATGAACTGGTGTACATCATGTGTGTGTGAGTCAAAGTGTGTTGGTGGGGAAGCAGTACATGTACTTAAACTGTGAGTGGGGTAGTGCTCCTTTCTAGCTGTTCTTTCTGTCCGACACAAGCACAGTTACACTGTGAGTTTTTGATCCTTGGTAACTGCGCATGTGTCGGACAGAAAGAACAGAAAGAACAGATAGAAAGGAGCACTACCTAGAAGAAAGCACACAATTATTGGTCACAGTAACATACAGGGTATCGTTTCCCGGAGCTCTCTTAGCCGCTAAGAGATCATATCACTCCCTTAGCAATGTATTATCGGCAAAGAGAGTGCTATGGTCTCTTAACGGCTAAGAGAGAAACGATACCCTGGTAAAGCTAGTGAGCAAGTTATTATGGCAATGAATGTCGCTGCAGGAATCTTTCACCCAATTGCGACGATGGTAAAGGTAGAAAACTGTCCTCAACGAGCAGAACCTTCAGAGTTACTGGATTAAATCTCAGAACATTCCGTCTAGCCGGCTTCTGCTGACATCTGTCCAGCTCAAGTCTACAGTCCAGATGGTCCGGCTCACTTACTCAGAGGAACCAGGTTGATCTCGTTGACCTTGAGACTGGCCACGGTGCCCGCAAGGTCCACAAGGGTCTGCGGGCTGGTCGGATGCTGGAAGGCGTAGCGTCGCGGGTCCAGTGTCTTCTCCGTACACACCTGCTTGTACAGCAGCTCCAGGTTCATCTCAGGGCTGATCCGCATCACCATCTTCTGGTTCCGCGGCAGGTTGATGGTGAACCTGTGTGTAGTCTGCAACGGAAATAACACGTCTCAGTTAGGAAGTTTCTTATGCGACTCGGCGGCAATGACGATGAGAACAGAGAAGACACGCAACTCACTGGGAACAGATAACAACATGTTCAACGACAACATGGGAATGTTGTGTTCTGGGTATCGTTTCTCGAAGCTCTCTTAGCCGCCAAGGGACCATAGCACTCTCTTAGCAATGTGTTAGCTATCGGCAAAGAGAGTGCTATGGTCCCTTAGCGGCTAAGAGAGCTTTGAGAAACGATACCCTGTAGTTGAAAATATCCAACTAAAGCATCCATAGTAAATGTTGGTTAAGATATACCGGTACATATATTACACAAATGCACGTATATTTTTATTAAAGTGTGAAGTAAAATCGTATAATATTTGTTATTTGAGAGTAACAATAAATTATAGAAGTTGTCCAAGGTAGAAGACACGTGCACCAGATACTGGGCTCTCAGGACAGCAGGTGTGAACACTAACACTATGGACACTAATGAGCATGTTATACCTATCAGATTGACGGATACTAACGAGCATGTTATAACTGGCCAGTGATTCCAGTGTCACATGACAACAGCATACCTGTACAGGTAACATGTACCGGGTAATTAGCTCCCACAAGTCATGTGACTCACACCTAGCACAGGTAGGTATGACCTAGTTAGTGTTACGTCATCCGCACTGTTCTCATATCATAGCTCTGCATTGTTCTGCGACCTACTGCCCTTACCATGCCCTTACCATGCCCTTACCATGCCCTGGGCCCTCAGATCTAGCACAGAAATACATCCCCCCTGCCGAGTCTGAGATAGAATAACACTGAAACATTCACCCCGAGTCTGTTTACAAATCTCAGTTGTCGTCGATCTCTGCGGACACGTGTAGCTGGCTTGGGAACACAGAAATTGACTGTATACACTTGCTACTTGTCAGAGATATTGGAGGCAATTATTTTGTCAATTTTAAAATATTTTTTTAGGGGATATTGCATTTACAAATTTACATGGTTGACACATCAAATTGTATTTTAATAAGTTGCTTTGAATTGTTTTGAATCGCTAAATTAAATACAAGTTAGAAGTATGTTTCAGTTGACACACAAGCATCACTATGCATTTTGTTATGATTATAACATTACAAATTATAATGTCACCCATTCACCAAAGAACAGAATTGGAACCAAACAGACTTGATTGATTCAGGATTGATTCACTTTATAACTGAATTTGGTGTATAAATAACTGCAAATAACCGTATTCAAAGTGCTTCAGTATGCATTGGTGATTGGTGTACTAACGATATTAGAGACAATTATTCCAAAAGTGTTTCAAAAGTAAGTTGAAAACCCCCCAAAATAATTGCTTTCAATGTCAGACAAGGATTAACTGTGCAGATCCTATGTTATAACTACACCTGAGCTGATCATGTAGCAATGTTGTCTGTATTACAGTGGTCTGTTTACCATGGGAGGAGAAGTGGGTGTAATAGTTTGCTACACAGGACAAGACTGGGAGTCTACAGACATACACACAGAGCTCTCAATGCTCTCAATGCTCTCAATGCTCTCACCTGTGTATGTGTGTCATGTACACCACCATTGTCAAAGTTACCATGATAATATACCTCAAAGTTATTGCAATAACCACACATATCTCATAAAGATATCACAATAATCACACATATCTCATAAAACTATCCAATAATCACACATATCTGATAAAGCTATCACAATAATCACACATATCTCATAAAGATCACAAAACTCATCATCAAATATATCTAATAAAGTTATCTGAAAATAGTGATATTTTGATACTAGTATTTTGAGAACATCTGTAATCAAGTAGGAGATACCAATATTTTGTGACAAATAATAAATTTTGATATTTATTCTGCAGGATTTCCTGGCTACTATTGACTAGCGATAGTCGGTGAAGACATTTAACTTTTGGGAAATGTCACATACAGCAGTACTATTTCAGTGACCGTGTAGCGCTACCTAGCTGAGTATATTTACCACGGAAATGGGTCTGCTGAACACAAGTGTCCAGAACAATTAAAGACTACTCGTGGTTTACACAAGCAGGTAAGACAGTGAACGGTGTGCCGATTGTGGAAGTTCCGCTCCATAACCGAGGATCAGGATGTCTGTGGAAGGAAAGCCAACACCGACACAGCGCTGTTTACACAATCAGACCTCACAATTAGCGGAAAACAGGTTCTGGCAATATTTACCCTGAACTCCGAAACAGCCTTGCTGTGGCCTACTCAAGTAGCCAGGAAATAAAACAGATTCAGACCCAATTAATACAAGCCACGGCTAATTTGACATACCTTTCTTGGTGGTTGGTTATTGAGCAACATTTACACGAACTTTGTGACATGCATAATCAAATAGGTTTTTATTAGTTCTAAATCTATACATGTATATACTACACTGACAAACTGACTGCAAGGACAGCCATATATTGATACTAGTGATTCATGTCTATGTGGGTGTCTGTAGTAGTATCATGTGACATAGATGAGTCTCCATGTGCACATTACCTCAGTGTGTCACATTACCTCAGTGTGTCACATTACCTCAGTGTGTCACATTACCTCAGTGCATCACCGTACCCCATTGTGACATCATACCTCAAATGGCTGTAAATTCCCCTTTGACGAGGTCTTGGAATACTTGGTTCGGTCAGCCTCGCGTTCCTTGTGCTTGGACACCAGTTGGACCGTGCGGCCCTCCAGCGAGCCGATGGTCTGGTGAGCTTTGTAATTCAACGGCTTTCCAGTCTCGTCAGAAAACACAGTTAGTATATATCCTGTGGGCGACACTTTGTTTTTGGCTGCCAGCAGAACGCGAAGATCCTGCATAGGAATGCTGAAAGGTGAAGGAATTAGATTAGAACTAGCAACACTCACCTGATCACTGACTGTGTGCAAAACCTGTTTCTTCTTTCGGCTAAACATGGTTAATTTGGAAGAGATTCTCACAGGTGAAATTCAAATTTAGTTCAACATCTGTCGAATTTCGACCACTAATGTCCTCTAGCAGCCATATCCACGAGAATCCTTGTCCAACAAATGCTATGTTGACTGTCAGGCGATATCAAACACACACACATCTTCCACCCATTCAGGTTCAGGTAACACTGGGCAGAAGCTTAGCTGGTCATGTGACCTGCTCTGTGATCCAGGTACACAGTGTGAGTACAGCCTACAGCCGACAGCCCCGTGTTCCGGCTCACTACCTGCCTGTGTCCCCCTGTCTCCACTCCTCTCAGTCCCCACCCCACTCGCCTCGCTAACACAGCTTGTGTTCTTTGTGTCCCTGACGGACCCTGCCTCTCTACCTGGTCAACTGCAAAGCTTGGATGACTCCAGGTAGAAGTTGATTGCAAACTGCCAGTGCAGTGCATTATGACGGCTTTGTTTTCCTTCGTTGGCTAAGAATAGGCTTGGCTGGTCAGGGCTGGATGTAGGTATAATGTGGGTATTACAAATACCTTTGGTATGTGGGGTGTCGGATTTCTAGGATAAGAAATCCATTGCTGGTTATTAATGGACATTTCTTTCCATTGTGTATGATTTCCATGGATTTGTGTAAATGTGTATGATTGACTGGAATGTGTGTGTAACTGCCAGGAATGTGTGTGTATGATTGCCATGGATGTTGTGATTGCCTGGAATGTGTGTGCATGATTGCCAGGAATGTGTGTGTGTAACTGCCAGGAATGTGTGTGTGTGACTGCCAGGAATGTGTGTGTATGATTGCCATGGATGTTGTGATTGCCTGGAATGTGTGTGCATGATTGCCAGGAATG
>JAUTBV010116300.1:0-13595 GCA_032361325.1 Lepetodrilus fucensis
AGAGAGAGAGAGAGAGAGAGAGAGGGGAGGGAGGGAGGGGCGAGTAAGGGATGTATGGAAGTGAAGGAAGGAAGGGCACATGCAATTGAAGATAAGATGTGGTTGGTGAATGGTAGATCATATACTTGTGTCGTTCTATAGTAGCCTACATACTGGTATACGACATCAAACAATATTAATCTGAATTCTACGGTTCATGATACTTAAGAGTGAAACAAAAATACACGGATTTCGAATATGAGAAATACCTACCACACGGGATGAAGCCCGAAGCTCAATGCATCGACAATTGTGTCAATTGCAACTTAAGGAGACATAAAGTATAATTGATGGTGACTTGACTCGTTAACGTTGATGCCTAATAATTTGATTAATCCCAATCTGTGATTGGAAGACGCCGACTTACGCCAGCGCACCGCTTGAATATTCATGAAATCTGTCCAGAGATTTCATTTCAATTCTGAAATACCGTTGACAGATGACGATAAGAGAATTGGGATAAAGAGGTCTCAGGAACGTTTCCTGACATTGGAAAACAAATATGTGAACCCAATCGATGCCAGAGGCCCGTATTGGTAGAGTTATGTCCTTGTCAAGTGATACACTATACTGCTACTGTAATGCTTATGATATATGGACGTGTACGGTAGAAATATACTGTTCACAATTTAGGTAATATCGATTACGATGGACATGTTGCGATCTTATCTTCTATACAAGCCATCGATCAATTCTTGTGAGGATAGTTTGTTATTCTTACAGAGGTATGGACTCAGATGTATTAATAATAATGTACAACTTACCAGCAAGCTTAAAAGGACTCATACACATAGTTATACAGGTGATTTTACCTATGCACATTTTTATTATTGGTCATAATGTAATACATAGAGCAATATTTGCATGAAATGCCACGCAAACCCATCGAAATACGCCATTTTACTTTACCTCCTTATGTGGTGTAGGATCGTCAGTTTTATATGTTTGAATTTGATGTTTGAGTCACTTAAATTAAATTAAATATAGATTAGAAATGAAGCCCCAAACCAATGTATATTTGATGAATTCACTGTTCTTAACCGTTGTGACATCCTCGAAAACCCAAGCCATTATGACAAGCCAAGCAAGCCAAGCATGAATATATGCATACATGATACTCGCGTGCACAATACAAGAGCTTGGATTGGTCGATATGTTTAGAGCACATGTAAGTTATGTAACCTTCACGTAACACTCGCGTGTCTATAGTCACTAGTGAACTCTGATTGGTATAATGTATGCATACATTCATGCTGACCTTTCCTCAGCCAAAACGGAGTTCTATATAGGCAGTGATCCCAGGGTGTTTGACGGAGGTTAGTGTAGTCATAATGGCTTGGGTTTTCGAGGATGCCGTTGTGAGTGCACCCGTCTTATCATTATTGCATTACTAAGTTTACTACACTATTAGCTTGGACACTACTGCTGTAGAGTGTTCCGCGTTGTCTTCATACTGCCTCAATCAAGCAGTGAAGGTAACAACTGGAGCGTGGTGATTACTTAGCCACAAGATCAGGTCTAGGTCTACCCGTACCAAGATGTTCTCATTACGAATGGTAGTCTAGCATGAAATGAGCAATAACAATCAATTAATATTTATCAGTGGAAATTGAGAACTGAATGAGATGATGATCAGTATAGGCATGGAAGTGGTGGCCACAGGCATGTTATATTAGAACTCCTGTGCTGAGTGCAATTCTTAAGGCGACGAACCATAAGCGAGTTTATCACAATAATAACATGGAATAAAAGCAATGTTATTCCCGTCCTGGTCCTCTGAAGTCGAAAACCCAAACAAAATAATTCGGACATATGTACGAAAATTATATTGTCGAACGCTGAACTCAACTGAATAGTCTATATTACATCTAGAATGTATATTTATTTAGGTATTACTATAACGAAATACTATTGAAAATGTCTCTAAACATTACAACACTTCTCCTTCCTCTCAGCTCTGTCTCTCTCTCCCCCCGTCTCTCTCTCTCTCTCTCTCTCTCTCTTTCTCACACACACACACACACACTTTCTTTATTCATTACCTCAAAGCCAAATATGGATATTATTAATTCAATCATTCTTATTCTCTTATATATCGAAATCCATTATAATAATTTGTATATACATGTATACATATACTTATTGTATTGTATGTTCTCTATGTCACTATAACGTAAATGTTTTTTAATCAAATTATTCCTATATAGACCTAACACACTCACAATCACATACAAGCCATCCAATAACATAACTTATATTACAACATTACTAGTATAATCTAGTACATGATTGTATACGTACAAGTTCACACATAGCTGAATGTGTGAAGCAAAGCACACAGTTAACATCAATTTTAAACACCTATCACAGACTATATATGAATGACTAACCATCTGAGGACTGGTCACTACACGCTCTCCCACACATTAAACACATGGGAGATATTTTATGTACGGATAAATTACAATTATTTATAAACGTATAGTACCAAAGCAGCGTTGGTAGCACAAATATACCTACTGAATGATGTAAGAATAGCTAGCTTAGCAGAATCTATTAAACAAATCCATATAATGTCAGTTGTGAGTAATGACCTTTTGTTACCATAAGTAATGTGTTTGTGAATGATGTTTTAGGTATTTAATATAAATGTATCCATCGTTGCACTGATAGGCATTTATTATTATTATTATTATTATTATTATTATTATTATTATTATTATTATATTATTATTAGTAGTAGTATTAGTATTAGTATTGTTATTATTATTATATATTATATAGTATTATTATTATTATTATTATTATTATTATTATCATTATCATATTAGTATCATTATTATTATTAGTAGTAGTAGTATTATTATTAGTATTATTATTACATCAACATTCATAGCGTCATTAGTATATCAACATTCATAGCGTCAACTATTCATACTATCTAACGTTTTAAAATACCGTTGAGTTTATCAAAAAGCTTTGGCGTGTCATGAACAAAGGCCTATAATGCTCATTTAGTGGTCAAACAGTAACAAACATGTATATTATAGGCTTAAACATACTATCAGGATTTTCATATCTATCTATCATATAGATCTGCATGTAATGATATATAGTTCATGTTTTAATAGATGCAATATCATGCCATAGATTAACTTTAATCACACTTTCCTTTAAAATCATATCTGAAACCGACGCTTAGATATCTGGACATCGCTAGTGTTGAGCAAAATAATATCAAACTGTTTAAGAAGCGAAACGAGATCTCATGACTTTAATTAGATTGACTTTAATCGTTGTCAGTTCTGGAAATTATGAAGCTATACACATTATACATAAAACTTTGGTATCTCTAACATGTTTCCAACGTGGCATTGTTGTTGTAATTAACATACAGACGACAGCATCGTTTCCTGTGATGTTCACAGAAAATCGAAAGTATCGTTTCGATCAAATAAGTATCTATTTTAGAATCGCATCATAGTACTAGCAGAAGATTGTATCAAATACAGACATTCAGAGAAAGTATCAAATAAATGTGGGTCACTATAACAAGATACTACTTTCCTAACAATGAATTTCATATAAAAGAAATGCAATTTATCCCCATCGATATGAATATCCTTAGAGTCCCACAAGCACATAAACCATTCGTGTTCTAGCGAATGAGATTTGCCCGGCGTGGAAAGTGTCGACAGGAAGATATGGTATAAACACACTCCTGATAGCCCCAGAGGTTATTTGGCAATGTTGTAGGTCTCCAATTCAATCACTATTTGTTGATTACAGACTTAATTTGTTGATTTTGTCATCCTTTCAATATTGGACAGTTGGCGGCGGATGAGTGCATCCGGAGACGCCGGATATCCGGTGTAGTCTAGTAGGACGACTGTGTGCGGCGCTGCTGGTGGAGACCGCGTTCAAAGCGGCATCCGTTCAGTAATAGACCGGTGTTCCTTTCTATTTACTAGAATTGCGGATTTGAGACGGGTAGCCAGCCTTAAACGCCGAAACGTCGACTGCTGTCGAAATCAATGCATTATTCAATCCATTATTAAATAAATAGATACGTTTTACTAAATTTGGCTGTCATGTTCAATTACCTTACCGTAAGCAATAAAAGCAAAAGGCATTAAATCTTAGGAACTACTACGTTTTTTTCTTTAGTTTTGAATTTGAAGTCAAAAGCAAAACTTTAATAACAGGTCTACCAAAGAAAGCGGATACCGGAAACCTTAAAACATGAATATGGCTACACTCTTCATGAATCCTGGTGCGGCGTTTATGATTAATGTAGCGGCATGTTGACGAATGATGCAGACTTTACAATTTCGGTCGCTCAGTCGTGAATAATTCGTCCGGATTCATGAAGAGTGTAGACATATGCATGTGTTATGGTTTCCAACGTCCATTTTCTTTGGTAGGCCTGACTATATTAAATGCTTATTAAAACTGTCCCTTGTCCGTCGATAACGCAATACTGTTTTTCCTATCACATAAATAATATATTCGCACAGTTGATAGTCTAGCTGTTAAATGCTGTATGAGTAATAATACAATACATTGCACACGTTCAGTCACAGATTGTAATAAGCATGTACATGCATTTTAATAACTGTATACAAATATGTCCGTATTATGCTACCATTATTGTTGAATTTTAATTATTAAAGCAAGCTGCGTAAGGTGGCTTAGTTCGAAAATGCCAGCAGAGAATGGGTACCCGATATAATGGGTACATGTTGATGATAGCCTGGTAGCGTTTTGAACGGAACCTTGCATACTCCTCAGGGAGTTGAGAGGAATAATGAGGGCACACTGAACCATTGATACTAATGTAACACTATACTATGAGCATATATTTGGCGTAATATTAGCGTATATACATTATTATTATTGTTATTAGTTGTGGTTATTATTATTATTCTTATTATTAGTAGTATTATTTTTATACACGATTGGCCGGGAATCGAAAAGGTATGCAAGAGAACTGGCATTAATATGAGTGTGAAACATACTCAACTAAATAAATTACGGGTCTGCAGATATTTGATGTGGAACATTTCTGCCAAATTTCGTAGTCTTCAATTTGGAGGGATAACTCGAAATTATGTAGTTATTTTTAAATTATTTATTTCCAAAACCGAATTAATATACACGCACTCTGTAAATAGAAACACTAAGAACAAAATAAAATGGCGTTTGTATTTCCGGGAGGAGTGTGGGAGTCAATTTCTGTGAGGTATAATAGCACATATCGCTTATTGAAAGCAGAAGTAAATCCGAGTTTAAAATAGATGTATTACTCATCAGCTTATCTCGATAACTTTTACTATATAAACCAATATTTACACTACGGACTCACTTGTCTATTTCATTCTCAGGGAAGATGGAAGTTATTACAATAGCCAAAATTATCATTCTAACTGTACTGTGTATAGTAATCTTCACAGTCGCTGCTTGCTGCCTATGTGGCAAGAAACTGTGTACAACACCTGGGATAGCTATAGGTAAGCATTACTAACATTTATATTAATTTTTAAATTTGACATAATGGTTCTGTTTCTAGAACAATCATAGCCATAATTCGTAATTCAATGTGGAAGTATGAGACCTATGCACACAGTAGCGCTACGATTGATCTAGTTTGTCAAAGAACACCTTTAAAGGAATATGTATTATTCATTAAGTCGTGATTTTAGTGAAAGGTTCTAGAAAGCGACTCTAAACCCCAATTAAAAAAAAATAAAAAAGAAGACAAATATCCATTACGTAACCGAAACCGTCTCGTAAGTAACCCGACTATATAACCCTATCGTAAGTCAGTCCTTCAATCCCTATTACTACGAGGGTTCGGTAGCAGATAGGGTTATATAGTCGTATAGTAGATGCGATAACTTCGTGGAATAGACTATAGTCCGGGTCCCGATATTAAGGAAGCTTTTTAGTACTGGTATATGGGTGATGTATGAAGAAATCTTTGAGTGGAGTATGAAATCATAGACAAACAAGCTCTGTCATCCGGCGGCCTGGTTTATTATTAACCAGTCCGAAATTAAGTTGTGTATATACATATATATATATATTTACTTATGTTTCTTTCTGTCATTTACAGATCAGGAACGAGGTCCAGACATACGGGTAACAGATCAAATGGAAATGTCAACTATGGATATTTTCAAAGTGGAATCATCCCGAACATAAAAGTCAATACGATACATCGATATCGTGTGTCATTACCTTGCTGAAGAAGCTATTCTAACCATTACAAAGGCATGATCTATTCTGTAGATCTACACAAGACATTGAAATAATTGCATTCATCGTAGACCAATTCTAGTCCTTCGTGTAAATGAAAGAAACCAGGAAGATGGGTGACGTTTAAGTTTGTAACAGGACTTATTATCTCTGAAATGTGATGGCAACATCAAATTCCTCCACAGATCAATAGGGTGTTCATCATTGTATTCCGAATGTGTAAATGGACAGTGTATATAGTATACATGTGTATAATGAGTGTACATATGTATATCCACAAACTGATTTGTAATAGTTTGATTGCATTTATTGTATGCAGCTTAATTATGAGCCATTTACTACATGCCAACAATCTTTCTCTTTGAATGAGCTTTATAAATGTGTGTGTGTGTGTGTGTGTGTGTGTGTGTGTGTGTGTGTGCGTGTGTATGTGTGTGTAAGTATGTGTGTATATGTGTCTACGTGTGTGTATGTGTGTGGGTGTGTGTATGTGTGTGTTTGAGAGAGAGAGAGAGAACGAGAGAGGGAAAGAGAACGAGAGAAACATCTAGACATGCATGCATTCAAAGTGTCATCCTCGAAAACCCAAGCCATTATGACTCAAGTGAGTCAACAACTGGGATATAAACCTTCGACCGTTTGTGTATGAATAAATGATCTTGTATGAATATACATTAGTTTTGTCATTTGATTTACATCATGTACACGCCAATCAGCAATAGTTCGAATGTCATCATCATAAGTATCGCCATCGCGTGCGTCTGTCACACTAGCTTGGCGCCAGGACTATTACTGTAAACGAATCTTTTTCAAATTATACCAATTACTAAATTCTAACATAATCTCAGTAATTAAAAAAGTAAGTAAGTTTATATCACTTATTTTTCAAATGTTAGGCAAGAATAAGACTAAATGCAACAGTATGTAGTCACTATATTCTTCTACAAATGTTTGTACAAAACCATAATTAATTACTTTTGTACCGTATTAAGAATATGTACATTATAATGTACGCTGTATACCACAGTTAGTGGTTTAAACGTATAATATGACAGATATTTATGTTCGTTTTGGACTAGTTCTTAGCTACATCTACAAAATACATTCATTTGACATACATACAACCATGTTTGTACTTCCAAAAGCCTTTCCACTGCTGTTTGGTAGACAACTATCCACTGCAACCCCATGTAGTCTACTGATAAACAACCTGAATATGGTCGTATTATTATTTGCTTCATTATGTCATTGCAAGGGGACATAACTCAGTGGTATGACTTAAAATAGAATACGCAACGGCAACGTTTTCTCGCAATTCGTTCATAGTTCAGCTGATGCATCAAAGACAAGATAAATAGCGGAACGTTCCCTATATTCATATAAAACATTAATAGTTTGGTAACTATTGAGTACTGGGGACTAGGTATATCAGTAAATAACAACCTTTGGGTGGATAAATCAAGCGTAATTAGTCTCATATTGAAATTCGATTGTCCATTATTATCCAGGCCTATCACCTGTGATATTATGTCTTTAAGCTAATAAAACTTGAAAAATATATACTTTCAACGTTTATAATCGGAATATGAAGATTGAAAACGGCCGTTATTATTCAGTGTACTGCATATGAGGTTCATGTATATAGCGCGACGATTACAACTATGATCAGACTCCGGCAACAATACTTCTGAAAACTAAGCGTCAATCAGTCATCTAGAGCAATGTACGCTGTATTAAGAAACATTTGATTACTTGATATACCCATAGAAGCCACTCTCTGCACAAGATCGCTTGGACTGCTCTGAGATTACATGAACATTACGATTACACTACTTGACTGATAGGCAGCAGTCAGATTGTGTAGAACATACAGCAAACTTTCAGTCATTTCATGAAATGCCTGAACATTTTAGTCATTTCATGAAATGACTGACCATACGTCATACCGTTGTATTTTACAATCTACAAAACTATTAAGTTTGACCATTGATTTCCACTATCTGAGTCCTTGAAAAATGACATTTAATCAAAATAAATGTTAAGGTGTCTCCTTGTGCCCACAATTAACAGTGATTATTACAATTTCGCAGTCTGCCCGCTTGACTTTGAACATTTCGCATTTTGGTGAAATATGCCGTTGGATCATTTTCATGACGTTATCTCTCAGAATGTATGACAGCCAGGTAGCTGATATTTATAAATTCCATTCCCAGAACTATTGTCAGGGTATTCCTGGAAGTTTGGCCATCGTTTAACATCATCTGGGGCCTTGGAAAATGGAAATTCATGAAAATATAGGTTGAAGTATTTGCTTGTAATCGCAATTAGAATCGAAATATCCAATTTGTATTGCTTCAGTGATAATCTGAATTTGGCCTTCACAATTTGTTAAAACTCGCGCCGGGGCATGCTCATGAAGTCACCTCTCATAATGTATAATGATCAGAAAGATGAAGTTTGTAGAATAAGTTGTCAGTACTATATTTGGCGAGTTCACTGAATATGGGGCATTCATTTAGCATGTGAACTACAAAGCATTAAAATCGCCTAAAAATACAATTTGAGCATGATTTGGGCAAACATTTAAAAACATCAAAACTATCTTGAAATAAGTATCGAAATGTACCCCAAAGTCAAATAGCACATCCACTTTTAATATAAAGTTATCATTTACCCTCATTGAACACTGATGTAAGGAGAAAAACGCGTTGTTACATATAGGACTGTGTTTGTTACATATAGTGCACCCTAGAAAACTGGTTATTACATATAGGACCGTTGTTACATATAGGACCTTAACAAACGATATAGCTTATATATGAAGAAGAAGAACGTTTAGTAAAGTGTCTAGCACTTGTTACATATAATTCGATTTACAAAAGATGGTCCGGTTAAAAAGAACATATGCCCAACCAAGATACTTATTAGAGACTAATCGACACATGCACACTAGAACAATTCAACAGGGAGAAGGCTATCAACAACAACAAAAACACCCCCAAAAATAAAGTCGTAGTTTGTAACCGTGAAAAGCTAAAAGTTATTAAAAAATCTCCATTTATGCATTTTATATAGCCCATCTATACAAGAAGTGGTAAAATATATACGGCAAATCAATAAATATGCAAGTTGTTGAGAATTATTGTCATTGAGGCGCATACAATATTTTTTTTAGGGAAACAGCTTTGTGGTATAAAATGTCACGTAGATCAGAATAAAAATCACAGTCAATCAGAAATACTTTCTTAGTGTGTTTCATCTTCATCTATCTGGTTTGGCACAGAGTAGCTCAGCAGAACGTCAGTCACCCTCTCCCGACATGTCGTTCTATTCAACATCATCATAGTCACTTCCTGTCAGTGTTATACGAATATTGCCGTACATGCATGCAATTTCTCATAGTCCAATCAGATTTGCTCTAAGCTCCAACTACTAACAACAACTAATATGTCGCGATTACTGAATGAATGAATTGTTTATTAACGTGTCACGCATGTAGTTACATATTAAACATGCATAGGTAAAACATATGTAAAATGGACATGCAGGGCCGCATTAGGCCGAAGAGACACCATAGTATTAGTATTAATGGTGTTCTCCGAGAAGGCAATGGCCGCTATTTTAGAGGATTTGACGTACTTAATTAGTTTGATGTTAGTATTGTTGCATGCATACTGGAGAAACCTAACGTCTATTAATTTAAGACACAGCTATAGGCCTACGTTAACTCATGCTCTACCAACGGCCATACTTAACACTCCAACACAGGTGGAGCATGACTAACTTTACACAAATGAATTCCAAAAAAATCCTTTATATACACATCATAATTTGCGATTTGTTTAATTTTATTCTGGACATATAGCATCAGAGACACACATGGATACACAGCGGAAGTGACCATCGCCCCCATGTCCAAGGTAACATGTCACGTGACGTACCTTGAGGTCCTCCAGCGCAGATTGGGCATCTACAGGCACGTGATCTACCTCAGCCCAGGGACGTCGGCCAATGACGTTAGAGTAGATGTTTCCATTCAAGAGTCACGTGACCTGACGTTGCTCAGGCTGCCAACAATCGGAACAGATAACCTAATGTCGGAGACTCTAACGACAGGTATAGTTCAAACTTCATAATAGATCTACTGTCTTATACTTGGTAATGGATCTACTGGTACTATTCCCTGCAAAGAAGGTGTCTATTTAATGAGAAGAAATATATGTGCCGCTCGCAGGAAGTACACCGATACAGCAATCCTTGTCAAAGATGTCGGTGACAATGTCTTTTGTTTTCATTTGAATATATAACTTTCAATATTTTTCTTAGAAACAAATTCTGATGCCATAGTTACCAGATCCGCCGGAAATAGTGCTGACATCCGGTATCTCCCTTCCAAGGAAACACATGGGCAGATAAACCCTGGTTATTTCAGCATAGAATACGACATATCAAGGGGAGAGGATGCGGGCGATGTGTTGGTGAGTATGTCATCATAACATTTGTTTTATTAAAAAAATCACACAACGCTTTTTTAATCTTCCAAACTCATTTTTAAATGTTGGGTTTTATGTCCGCTCTTAAAGGTAAGTGGGTTAACCTGCAATAACCGTAGCTATCAGTAATCAAACGATAACCCATTGGTACTGACGAACCTTTGGTTCCGAAGACCAATGACCTATCACTACTCCACGACCAACCATCATCTTGTGAATTTCTTGCGATGTTTTATTAATTATCTTTGACTTTGTGCGACGAAGAACCTGGACGGGAACGGCTGCTGTATATTAAAGAGAAGCCGTGTCCTCTTCCATGATCATGACAGGACACTTTAATCTCGGGTGTTTTGATTTATTTCTTAACATCCACGTTAGCAAAAACTTGTATTATGTCGCTGCACACGAATAATCGAATTAACTTGTTGATCGTGATGTATTAGATTCTTCCTATGCATCGATAATACAAGTTGTTGCTACAAATCGCACCGTAAGGGTTCATCACCTTAACCTTCTTTGCTGTTATACTTTCATCCCGGATGTCCTGTGTTATTTTTTAGCATCCCGGGTTTCCTGTGTTATATTTGAGCATCCCGGGTTTCCTGTGTTATTTGTGAACATCCCGGGGTGTCCTGTGTTATTTGTGAACATCCCGGGGTGTCCTGTGTTATTTGTGAACATCCCGGGATGTCCTGTGTCATTTGTGAACATCCCGGGATGTCCTGTGCTATTTTTGAGCATCCTGGCCCGGACACCTAACGGGACACCTAACGTTATTTTTGTCCTGTGAAAGTCTTTGCATGCACTGATACACTCAGTTCCACTGCCAATAGGTTGAAGGTGGTTACTTCGTGCACTACTTGGCGCCCAACCTGGGCCAGGTCGTTGCCATGGACGTGCTCTTCATCCTGGACACGAGCTCCTCCATGGCCGTCACCAAGATGGAGCAACTCAAGGAAGCCATGACCACCATCCTCCGAGGCATGAGGAGCGGCGACAGATTCAACATCTTGGAGTTCAATACGGTGTCCGCCTTCTGGAACGCCAACGAGCTGGTCTTGGCTTCGGCCGAGAACGTGGCATCTGCTGTGAGCTTTGTCGGCAATCTCTACTCCACGGGAGGTATAGTAAACAACGACTGTCTTGGAGTTGCCATTTTCTTCCCCCGACGCCTAGAGGGGTGCTTGTACTATCATGACTATTGGACCCTTAGGCGCCATTTGACGCCCTTACTCAATGTTTGACGGCTAGAACCAATTTATCAGTAGACATGGCATTGTATCAATGTACGTTTAGCTTTACCTAAACGTAAGACATAGTCTTAGAATATGTATGAGTGTTCTCGTCATATAGAATGTTATTGGTGGTTCTTTGTCTTGCAGCAACCAACATTAACGAGGCGCTTATCAGCGGCTTGTATTTCATGAACAGTCATTCCAGTGAGAACAGATCAACGTTGTTCTTCCTAACTGACGGCCAAGCGTCAACGGGAGTCACCGGAAACGAACTCATTCTCTCAAACGTCAGATCTCGCAACAAAAACGAGAATCCCATATACAGCCTCGCTTTCGGAGACGACGCTGATTGGTCGTTCGTCAAGATGGTAGCCATTCAGAACAACGGAGTTGGACGACAGATTCACGAAGGCGCAGATGCCGCTGGTCAAATCGTCGACTTTCATAATGAAATGTCCACGCCGTTGTTAAGCGACGTTAAGGTTATGTACCTAGATGGCGTTACCAAAGATATCACCGTCACCAAGTCTTCTTTCAAGAACTACTTTAACGGATCAGAAGTTATCGTCTCTGGACAACTAGCAGATAGTGATGCTGATGCCCTCTCGCTTACAGTCAGAGGAAACACTAATTCTAGGGAGGTAGAATTACGCATGAAGGCCCCAATTGATGCCGTGACCCCTAGGGATGAAGCTGTATCAACAACACACTCAATGTCGCTTGAAGACGTCACTCAGAAGATATGGGCGTTTCTAACGATAAAGGACCTGCTAAGAAAATACGAAGGGGAATTAGATGGACATGAAAAGGACATTTTGAAGGAAAAGGCGCTGGAATTATCACTCAAGGTAAGATTTACATACTACTACTATTACTACTACTACTACTACTACTACTACTACTACTACTACTACTACTACTACTGCTACTGCTGCTGATATTAGTACTAATTATTATCATTAATACCAATTGAATAATAATAATGATAATGATGACGATGCTGCTGCTGCTGATGTTTAAAAATGCTACCGCTGCTAGTAGTAAATAGCTCTACCTACACGGGATTTCAAAAGTACTCCAACTGAATCGTACATGTTAAGTAGTATTACATGTGTATGCATTTTTACCATAGCTACAGTGTTGACAGAGTATACATGGCTTATGACATCCTCGCACCCCAGGGGTACCTATAATTACGTTTTCACTTCAGCGAGTCCTGAGCGTAATAAAGTATCCCTGATGTGAGAGGATGGGCTTATGACAGCTTACATTTTAAAGAATGTTACCTCCTATCTACAGTATCAATTTGTGACACCCTTGACGTCGATGGTCGTAATACAGTTTGAAGATGGACAGTTTGATGGCCTTCCTTTGAATGAAGAGGCTGACGACTACCAAGGCAAGAACAGTGATAATGTTCCAGTGTAGCCGATCCTCTGCCTCATAGGGTGATCCACTCATGTTGTTCATTCCACGGTTGAATGAAGATATTGCTATAGGCCTGGTAAGGGTTGGGTACAGCACGTAAACTAGTGCAAATGTGTTGATCTGCGCTTCGCACATACATCAC
>JAUTBV010116322.1:0-13594 GCA_032361325.1 Lepetodrilus fucensis
AGATATTTTAGAACCTACGGCCGCCGTGGCAAATGTGACCTAGGCATAACAATCCCATTATATTCACGATTTTAATGTTTGTTATCTTCTAAACGCTCACCTGAACTAAAGGCACCATTTCTTCCCAAATGAATGTGACAATCTGTATAGAGAAAAATAAATAAATAATCAGGTACCGTATAGCATGTGTGTTGTAAAGCACAGTCAGATTTCTTTCAGACCAAATTTAGATTTGCATTTCTACGAATTTTAGTATTATATCATAAGAGAATCCCCTATTTATTTGACCAGCATACACACCCACACCCACACACACCCCACACACAAGGTACTATAACTGTAGTATATTAAAGTAATACCTGGAAATATATAGGCTAATAATATTGAAAAGGTAATAGAATTCATGTCCATATAAAAAGAAAAATACAACAACACATAATGCACACCAGTGACCTGAGATACTGAGAATAAGCTTAATCACCATGCCATTATTGAATAGGTAGGTAATTATATTTATATTTATATATATATGACTACATATTTGTTATTCATGAATATCGTACTGGCCATGTTGCCAATAAGGAACACTGAATAGGTCATTGCAAAAAAAAAAAATTCAATATAAAGTTCAAGGAGTGCGTATCAAAGGTTATCATGAAAGAAATACTCATTATTATTACAATATATGTTTCCTGCCGGCAGCATTTGTGGTTTAATATCTAAATTGTATGGTCATGAAGCAGCTAAGTCTATGCTTATACGGTGTAATAAGCTTAGAAGTCTTCTCATAAATGTAGATATTCTGCCGTAATGTGTTTTTCTGCATGAGTAGTCCTAAGTAGTGAAAGGTTCCTCACTGAAAACAAGGATTATCCCTGGAGCCACCAACATTTTCACTTTGTAAGCGGATTAACGATTTACTTTATCTTGGAATACGACGGAAAATGACCAATGAATGTATATAGGTGCGAGAATCGATAAGCAGACAAAGGGCATACCATACAATTACAACACATGCTTTAAATAGATTGGGTTTTCGAGGCTTGCGATATTGACACTATTGATAAAAAAACACAATTATTACACATTCATATATTTAGGAATCAATATATTTTTTATAAGACATAGACTATTTGATAATATTTTCATGTACAGTATGCATACATGTAATATAAAAATATACAGTTTATTGATACCTTTTCAAATGACATTTTCTTATGGATTTCCAATAACAGTTTTCTATATGGTATTTCAGTAAGATATCGATTCAATATCTTTAATAATATTTCATACATCAGAAAATATTATTGGTTGCAATTTTCTTTAAAATTAATCAATTTTCTTTCGACTTGGTCTGTACTTGAGTGAAAATATTAATTAATGTCAATTATCTAGATACAATATCTGAAAATTAAAACAAGTGCAAATTTTCGATTTATTATGTATATATTGAATAAATGAATGGTACAGTAGCTCATTTGGCACTAAATTTACATCATCACAGTCCACCCAGCTGTGAATGGGTACCCAGTAGGAAGAGATGGAATATGAATATAAACCTTCTAACCAGCAGCTTGGGGTGTATACTCCCCAGGGAGTTGAGAAGGTGAAATGAAAGCACACTGATCCATTGACTAGGTGCCCGTTGCACGACGCTCTTGTAGGCTACAACTATTGTAACGTCAACGCTTTCTATTGTGGCGGGAGCCCAGTTACAACTATTGTAGCGCTACAAGAGCATCGTGCAACGGGCACCAGGGTAATAATTTAACCCTATGAGCATGCTTCTGAAGCATGGATTTGGTGCAATATAAATGTTCACATTATTATTATTATTATTATCATAAACTTTGTCTGTGAAACTTAAACCGTGACAGCTGGGTATAAGTTCAACTACAGACAGTATTATAATGAATCCATGTACACACCAGCATCAGTGGTTTTACAATGACAATCGACTCACAATCGCCATCAATTTTGATTGTATCATAAACAAAATGGCCGCCACTTCCTCACCTGTCCTTCCATAACCATTATCTCCGCCATACTGAATCCAGTTTTTGTAATTTTCACCACCGCATCCTCGAAACCATCTGAAAATAAATTCACAGTAATCCATGAATATCTAACACAGTAACCATGGTAACAGTTTGATTATATCAGGCACTATCAGAAATATTAGACAACTTACGTAATTAGCTTAAAAGTGCCTCATTACAATTGGAAACAATATCAGAAACAACCAAAGATTGGGATAGATCTTTGGATTTATTTGAATTGGGGTTGAGAGTCCAATTCAGAACAGAACTTCTTTTTCACTTTTTTTTTTTAGTTTGTTTTGTTTTGAATTGAGGTAAGTTACATAATGTTATATCATGGATTGTGAGTTTATGGCAGGGGGAAACCCACAACATATCTGCAAGCACCTGCTGGTACTGACAGACCAAGTATGATAACCGCATTGCCACAGTACAGACAGCGCATCCTATGAAACATTATTTTACTTGAACGTACAAATTTAATACAAAATAGGCGGATACACTTAAGAAATGACCATCATTTTATGGTTGTTCAGTGAAGTATGAATGATTTGAAAGTGCTGGTCAAACTTGTGTGAACGTCAGAGCTTGCGACCCATCTCATCCTATGATGAAGCCATCTTTATACCGTTATATGATATTAATGTTAGAATCTGTACTGGCTGCGACTTCTATCACTTTATATCCAGTTAGTTGTTAGAGGACGTACACGTACATACAATTGTAGCAATGAACTAGATCTAGTCATGAAAACATGTATCTAGAACATGAAGAAATAGCGTAAAATATAAGGTTGCACTGTTGTAACTGATTCCACTGTGACGTCATGCACTTGGCTTTGTAGTATAGAGACATGACGTAAAAGAACAATCCAATGAAAGTAGTTTCGGCAAAAGTATACACGGAAGTTGAAACTTTTTGTGAGGTTTACACAGGTATGAACGCAACAATTTTTGTGTAAACCTTTGTCACGTGACAATGTTTTAACCAATCGACATTCGCGAAATCGTGTAAATGCCATAGTAAGAAATTATTAACTATTGTGCCACCATATATTTTAATAACTATTGTGCCACCATATATTTTAATTAATTATAAGTTATCACGTGAATGTGTATAGATTAGAACACCAAATACTGAAACAGGAAGGGATTTGTGGGAATTTTATGGGATTTGTGAGGATCTGGGATAAACATCCAGTGAAAACAAAACACTGGGGGTATTTGGATCACTCAGATCAAACAAACAACATTATGTAACCACAGATATTCGATCAGACCATTTAGTAATGTTTCCTTTAAGGCATTCAAAACTTCTCACCAATTTCTGTCATGATTCCATAACCAAGGGTAACTTATATGGAAATAGGTGAGAGAAATAAGTTCTCAACTTTAACTAAAGGAATCATGTAAACACTCACAGTGTCAAACATTGAATTAATGTATACATAGAATAAACACATTTCTGTCTCTAAATCATGTAGAATTATATATCTTTAATATTTAAAAATCATGGCAATTTGATCGGTAGGTACAATTTTGAGGACGCAGAAACCTTCCAAAACCAAGGGGTCAAGCATAGATTTGTGGTCATGTGATGTTGTTTGGCCAATCAGAATGGTATTTGGATGGACTTTTCAGACATTTTGCATTGTGCAAGTTTGCAAGATGTGATAAACATAGTAAACATGGAATAGGAACAAAATCATGCATTTTTTATCTGAGTTAACATGCACATACACGTGTTGTCAATGTTCAACAAACATACATGTATATATACAACTTTATAGAACAGAACAAAAATGTGTAAAATGCATGTTCATCTTTCAAACACATACATCACATGTTTCTACTACACATATATAACATGCATCTATATATCAATGCAACTCAAAGAAGATTGGCCAGGTTTTGTTATTAAATAATTAAATACTGCTAAATTTACATACTGCTCAACCTACAACTTATTCCTATCTAACACTTCACTATAACCCTGGCATATCATCTGAGTAACAGTCTTAACATGAGGTGACATTTCTCTTACCTGATCCTGTTGAGCAAGAAAATAGAAAGCAAATAGAATATTATATTATTTAGAACATTTAATATTATCATACATTGAGTAATTAAAACAATAAAGAAATTATATACAATCTATTGCTATTATCTGATCACATTTCATCCAGTTGAATTCAGTCACAAGTATAGATGCATAAAACATAACGGTATATGACTGCTAAAATTAATATCAATATTATATTTTCCTGCCAACATAACCATAGCAATAAACAAAACATTGTCAGATTAATTAATAAAAAGATAGTTGCTATTTTATTATTTATATACAAACATGGATTGGCTTGAAAACAAGCTCTTCTTTAATCAAATTAATCAACACACCGTGAACATATTCTCATCTGAACGACCAACTCTTTTCATGAATATGACTAGAGATGAATTTAATGGAAATTCACCATTTATTTGTTTAAACAATTAACAACATAATTTTTCAGGTAATTTGTCTTACACCAGGTCCAGAAATTAATTTTTAGATAAAATATTAGAATATTAGAATATGGGGATTTGTGACCAAAACTTTGAGTTAATTCCTTATCAACATGTAGAGGGATTAAGATAATCTTGTCAACAGATGGGAATTCTTCTATTAAACAAACATGTCAAAATGGACACACTGTTACCAATGGTATCTGTCTGTTATCATGTTACCCGTCTCGTTAAGTTAATCATATTTTGTTACTGAGGCCATTATTATTTGTATAGTGACATATCCCAAAGAGCCATGACATAAAATCTCGTCAGCAAACATTGTAAATTTGCAATCAAACGTCATAAATCAGTCACAGCAATTAATAAAATATTTACCGACGTTTCTACCTGGGCAAAATAAAAGGTACAGCGCTCGCGACCTTGTTAAGCAACACGTGAACGCTTCCTTGGTTACCGAGCGGTAACGACCGAACCGTGGGCAATAAACAATATGGCGGAAAGAACGGAGATGGGGGGCCAATGATCAAAAGTGGGCAATAAACAATGGCAGAAATAATTAAATAGGTGGTTGGGGTGGTGTGATCGAGGTGGGGGTGGGGAAGTAGGGGAATGATTAGATGATGAATAAAACCTATTGATTAAGGTATATTAATGTAGTTCACTGCCTATATTGTTGTGAACTATTATCAACTGCAATAAATATTAGTCCTATTATTGACGGTTGATTTTGTCTGGTAGGATAGAAATCTTTTCATGAATAGTTAGTATTAGATCTTTATTTTTATCAAGATTTTTATTATAATAATAATAATATGTACAATATTACTGTATGAATATTATATCGATGAATAATAAATAATAGTTGTATGTGATGTTATTCACAATTGATTTTGTCTGGCAGGATAGCAGTAGTTCACAAAGAGTCACGGTTAAAGAGATTAATCTACTCCATGTTAAATGCTATACTACATAGAAGTATCAACAATATTCATGATTAGTCAATCAAAAATATCAAAAGTTTAATTCCCTGATTTTTGTATGAGTTAGCACATTTTTTAATTAATTGCTTCTAGTACTACAATTTAATTCAATAAAAAAAAAAACCTTAAAATTAATTGCTTCCCAATATCTTTGACAAAGACTATTTCATGATATGACAATCAGCAATTAGTAATTAGCCAGCAGATCTGCATGTTTCTTAATAATCAATAAAAATAATGGCATATTGGATAAGGAAATTAACGCTACGAACAAGACCTAATTTGAAGCAACCTAACATTATGCCAATGGTCTTGTGTGAATGCCTCACTATATGCCTACAGTTCTGCGAGTCGATTTCTATGAGACACGGATCTTGGGCCCGATGGTATACATTACTATTGACCATGTCCATAATAGCCATTATCAGTGATTATACAGAAACCGAGGTCAATAACGTGTCACTTCAAAAGACTGCTGCCAGTTGTTGATGAAAATGAGTTTAACGGTAACCACTTACACTATAAGCCTTCACTTTACGAGGCTTCATTAAATACATAATGTCACATACGTGCTAATGCATTGCACAAAACTGCTGTGGTTGAAAAGGCAGGAAATATGTCTATTTAAAAAAATTATATTGTTGCCATGGTTATTGGGTTATAGGAAGTTGTGTACTCGTAAACACAACCTGTGTACTCATAATACACGACAGGTGTAGTCATAAACACAACTACCCATAAACACAACCCGTGTATTCATAAACACAACCAGTGTAGTCATAAACACAAGTACCCATAAATACAACTGGTCGGTGTATTCATAAACACATGTACTCATAAAACACACCAGTGTATTCATAAAAAATGTCTCAAACAAATAGTCCCACAAGGCCAATAGCGTCTAAGATATTAAGTAGATATTTCATTCTGACTTTAGCACTATGCTATATAAATATTGGATAGTAGATTTTATATCATGGTTACAATGTTGCACATTTGCATTAACCCTCTCCCTGCTGAAGGCAACCGGAGATGCCCTAAAGAGCAGTGCCTGTGCTTAATTCGCTCTCACAAATGATAAAAATATTGTTTAAGAAAAAGCAGTTAGTACAGGAATAACAGAATTTCTGCAGATTTTATTTTTTCAAGTATTTTAGGAAATGTGTATTACAAAACTAGCCATTACAGGATGACTTCTATCAAATTTATTAAAGATTGGAATTTAGCTACAAGGTCAACATGAAAATAAGAAATGCCAAATCCTACTGCAAAAAAATACTACATTAAATTGCAGGAATCCTATTGCATAAATGAAAATGTAATAGAACAATTGTAACAGAAAAAAAATCCAAAGTTCTAAAGACAATATTTTCATAAGAGAATACATGACCGACTCCTACTGCATAAAGACATTTGTAAGAGATTACATTCTAAAATTCTAAAGAAAAAAATGGTAATAAGAAAATAAGTTTCATAATTCTACTGCATAAATGACAATATTAATGCAATATACTAAAAGAAGTAATCCTAAGAGAAGAATAAATGGCGGAATTCTACTGCATAAATGACAACATAGATCCCAAGAGAAGAAGAAATTGTAGAATAAATGCCAGAATCCTACAAGACAATAAATGAAGTAAGAGAAGAATAAATGGCGGAATCCTTACCGATGAACTTTGACACGGAGGTGCTAAAGTGAGAAGCAGCGGCAGGATGTCCAGTGATTCCCAGCTGAGACTTGGACAGATGTCTGCTCAGAGACGAGCCCTTCCTCTTGAGGCTGGACTTTGACCTCTGCATGATCCTGCTGGTTGAAGGCGACATCGCCTGCGTGTTGATGGGCGCCATCGACCTCTGAGCGAACTGGGCGTCCTGCCCGTCATCCTCCAGCATCTCTCCGTCCTTGGAAGCTCCGGAACCCATCCTGGTTGATGTCCTGTCTGCTGATGGTGTTCCTTTGTCGCGTTTACTCTTCGGTCCCTTTATCAGCTTCTCCTTATGCTGGTCATGTCTTGCTTGAGGATCTAGTCGTTCCTCGGTAACATCGCTCTGAACACCTTCAGATGCTATCTTGTCGGCTGGTTTGTATTCCACGTAAACAACACTTTCTTTCAAGGAATCTTTCAAGGAATCTTTCAAGGAATCTGAAGAACCTGACACAGAGTCTCTGGATGTATCCTGAAGTCCAACAGATGCGTCTTTGTGCAGGTTATTATCACTTTCCTTGGGAATAAATCCCAATGCCTTGGACTTATCGGTAGAAGCTGAGCTCGGCTTCTTTCTCTTTGGAGATCTGTGTCCTTGAGTTCTGCGATGCTCGGGTTCTCTGTCCTGTCCGTTGAGGTCTAGCTCCAGGCTGACCTGTGTCCCCTGGGAGATTTGGTCCGGGGTGATTCGGAACTCGTCGGTATTTCCACTTGTCTGCTCGTTATCTTCCGACCTGCCTAATCCGCTCTCAGTTGTCTCACTGAGATCCACGTCCTTATGCTCTGAAGGTATCTCCTCTCTCCAGGAATCTCCTCTTTGTCTCAAATCATTCGCTAATGCAACTCTCTCGCCACAATCACTCGATTTGTATCCAGGAATTTCGTCACTTTTTACAACATTCCTGTATTCCAACGAATGCACACTATTTACTACACAACTGCCTCCTTTGGAAGAAGCTACATGAGGTCTTTCTTCAGAACCTCCAACACGACCTCTCAGTTGTCCCGAAGGATTAATGACATCCGGATCGAAATGGTGATCCCTGTCTAGGATTTCCTCACTGACTACAGAACCCTCTTCCTCGATGGTCTCAAGCTGGGACTCTGGCGAGCCTATAGGGTTCTCTCCGGAGAACTGAAGCTCATACAGAGACTGGAGGAGGGTCTCGCTCACGAGCTGAGTGGCGAGGCTTAGGTCATCCGCCGAGACTCTGTTACTTGTTGTTACAGTGTCACCTGTGGTTGGGGATTGTGTAGACTCTGGACTCTTCTTTGCGTTGTGTTTATTGGACACGCCTTTGGTTTCATCTGGGTGTTCTGAAAAAATTAAAACAGGATAATTAAAACATAGAGCAGTCTTACGTAGGAGGAGAAACTTTGTGTTGTGGTGGCAAGACTCATGAACCACGACAAATCAACGAGGAATTATAATTACACACTAGTAATACAGACAAGGCATCTCAATCACTTGTCCCATCTGCATTGACGACATTAGTATATATGTGTGCATGTGTTTGTGTAGTGTGTGTGTGTGTGTGCATGCATGTGTTTGTGTATTGTGTGTGTTTGTGTGTGTGTTTGTGTGTGTGTGTGTGTGCATGTGTGTGTGCATGTGTGTATGTGTGTGTATGTGTATGTGTGTGCATGTGTATATATATGCATATGTACCCTGTTAATTTTATTAATAAAATCCATGGTCTGTATGCACAGACGCAGTTTAGTTAAACCATAGTTTAAGAATCATACCGACAGTAGTATAACTCGTCGCTTAAACCTAGTTTAGCCTAAACTGTGGTTGAACTACGTTCGCGCATACGGACCCAGGTCTATGACATGCCAAGCCCACATCAACAAAGGCACCGGTTTCACAATACATGCACTAAAGGGGAACTCACAACTTCCTGGAAATAGGTGCAACTAAAACCTTCACACGAAACGTCACAAAGAATCATTCAATGAAAACCTATATAGCTATCCCACTACATGCTGTTCAACATTAAAGCTGTACCATGTCATACAGTACTAGAATGTCAGACTACACACACGGTGAGCGTACCAGAATTCAAATGTTTGTATAGCATTACCATTAACACAGGGCTGCCCTCACCCTATGCATTGGGTCCATGTTCAAAACATAATCAACGAGAGAATTGTATACACAGTCCAAGTCACACAGTCAAGGTTGCTAAGGGGCTTGGTGTCTACACTTTCAATAGGTATACACAGACCATAGAAATATGATAGAGAGCATGATGTTTTCATGTTTACTATGTCATGTGAAATCTATGAATAGGTTAAAGACACATTAGGAAATAATGAAAATAATTTATAGTAAGATATATTTTTTTTAACTGTTGAATGGTTAATCCAAATGTTCATTTCAGCAAATCATTTCAAATAAAATACCACTTTAAAAGGTTAAAAGTTAAAGGCAAAAAGGATTATTAATTTTTATTTTGGATATGGTACCATTAGTTGGTTATTTGGGTGCCACTGCACCTATTGTATTGATTGTAGTACCCGGGCTGCGTTCAAAGACACGAGGTCTTCAGTGAGCTACTTAGCTAAAAAGTGGCCATGTTCCTGAAGCTATCGTACACGTAACAACATCGTTATGTCTTGGTGGAAGAACAGTTGACTCTTTCGGGATCATCATTTTTTACCTCCACGGAGACTTAACGATGTCGTTATGTCTTGGTGGAAGAACATTTGACTCTTTCGGGATCATCATTTTTTATCTCCACGGAGACTTAACGATGTCGTTACGTGTACGATAGCTTCCGGAACATGACCCCTTCTTAGCTAAGTGGCTTACTGAAGACATTGTGTCTTTGAACGCAGCCCGGAAACATGACCCCTGGGTGCCTGTCCCATGTATGGTCCATACGACTCTTGAGACAGTCGCTAGTTTGGTAAGCCACTTTTAAGCCGCTTGCAAGGGCTTGTGTCTTTGAACGCATCCCTGGAGAAACTAATTCAGCCATTTACGATATTTGCCAATAGCAAATTTGTATCTTTATCACCTGTTAGAAAAGCATCTCCCCTAGGGAAGGGTACAATTACGAGCTTCGCTTACTACATTATAACCCTTCCCATCATTCCCCACCTAAATATGGCAGGCAAATTTACACTCTGGCGGTAGAGTGAGTTGTCTCCTCTTGTGTAAACATTGTCAAAACGTCCAAAATGGTGAAAAGTTCCCTGTAGAAGTTCGTGAGCGATATCTAAACTAAGTTTGGGATTGAATGTCAAACAGATAGGCCTTAATCAGATAAAAGACTAGCTATTCAAGAGAAAAGTTTCTTGTTTTGATATGACATCCGTGTATGGAACCAGTGACAGTACCAATTTATATGAGGTGACGACAAGACTAGTGAAATATTTGTTGTTATGAGGCGGAGCTTAGGGCGAATCTGATTGGATTACCTACACCATCTGAAGTGCTTTGATCTCAAAGTGCCCGGAAAACATGGGGTATGCAGCCAAGGGACCATGGCTCTAGCGAGAAAGCCAAGTTTGATCACATGGCCTAGGAAAGAAGAACACCACCTTACACATTCCCAATCTCAAGTAGAACATTATAGAATATTATAGAACATTATAGAATATTATAGAACATTATAGAACATTACAGATTACCATTATCCCCTACCTACCTACCTACCACCCTACCAACTCCCAACTTGCCCTGTCCTGTCACCATTTGTTGCAGGGTGGAAATAGAATTAGACTGTTCCCTCAAAGAAATACATACACCAACATGAAACATTGACCCCAATTATTGGGCATAAAACACAGGGACAAATTGTCAACATGAACCAAAATTTCCAACCCAATAATAACTAAATTAGCTTTATATGATAACAAACCATACTCAATACCTCAACTCTTGAAATCCAACTTATGGTTGTCATGAACACAATTTTGGTAATCTCACCCAAGCATGTCCAAGAAGAACTAAACATTAAGTCCAAACGAAATGGCGTCCAAATGAAACACGAACACAAACACATGCACATAAGGATTACCTTTCGAAATGAGACTATCATTAATCTTGGTGTACATGTGTAGTGCTTTGCACACATATATCAATACCCAGATCTACGTCAGCTATAAGTCAGTAGTAAAGACACTTGAATTGGAAGCCAGTCAGCCGTAGTACGTTATCAGATCTCGGTGCAATGGTCTGTTACAGTACTACAACTTGTACAATAGAGCTGGAGGTCAAATCCAGGTGTGCGTTCAAAGACACAACAGCTTACCAAACTAGCCACTGTCTCAAGAGTCGTATGAACCATACATGGAACCATACATGGGACAGGGAACCAGTTTAGCTAAGCAGCTTACCAAACTAGCCACTGTGTCAAGAGTCGTATGAACCGTACATTGGACAGGGAACCAGTTTAGCTAAGCAGCTTACTCAGCACTTGTGTCTTTGAACGCACCCCTGGGAAATAACAGGGTCCATGCATGTTCAGCTTAGATGTCAATCTTGGAGGCAGTAAATAAGAATAAACATGCTGAAATATTTCTATATAAAAAAAACTGAAATATACTTGGATAAATATCGCAACAAAGCTTGTGGAAAAAGTGCAACAATATGCTGTGATAAATGCCATAACCAATGTCAGTCTGTTGGACCCATACTGACAGATTCACTGAAGTACCAGGAGATTGTATTTATTTCCAATCCTTAAATACTGTATTAACCCTCTTTGCTGAAGGCAACTGGAGATGCCCTGAAGAGCAGTGCCTGTGCCTAACCCAGCATGAAGACACCATTGCATTCTATCGTTTTCGTTGATCGCTATGAGCGCTATGGTCGCTCAGTAGATACGGGAGCTTCATGAAAAGCTGCCCAGGATTGGAGGTAATAAAATGTCTGTAACAAAAAAACCTATGTAATAGTACCTCAGTACTATAGTCTGCATAGTCATTGGCACTTCAATGTCTAGACAGCACTCAAACATTACCTAGCTCTGCAAATAGTAAGCTATAATTTCAACATGTCAAGGTGTGTACAAAACAATAGTGTGTATATCTATCCATTCAGATTATCAAAGGACTTAAAATATAAAATGACAAGGACATAATTCTTTATATTGTGTGTTTTAATATACAATTAATGTACAATTATTGATTACATTTTACTTACAATTGAGTTGAGAAGGATTTGGGGCACACAGATCTATTGACCGGGGTAATAGTGTAGTGCTATGAGCATGCTATAGAACGAAGATTTGGTGAAATATAAATGTTCACATTATTATTATTATAATTAGCCGGTCCCAATTAGTACGTTATATGCGAGGTCTACTGTAACTCAAAATGTTAATTTGGAGCTTATTGACCCTGACATAATTTCAATTATCTGTGATAAACATTCTAGTCGCCACCATTAAACATTATGCGGGTCAAATCATCAACAACGTTCTGCTTACAGCTTAGCTCAGACGTAGAACTTTACTGGATATGTGAGGGAAATGATGAAACATTATACATGGCTTAACCTCAGTACAATTGAAGAGATTTACAGTATTGAAAAGTTGATGATAAATTGCGTGGTATGATCTAATAGACTACAAGTAAAGGGATTTATGGTAGCACAAAGTTGATGATAAATTGCGTGGTGTGATCTAATAGACTACCAGGGCATATAATGTAGCTGTAAGTCTGTATAATGTATATGCTTAAGATAGTTTCATGACAAAACATAAACACTAACAAGTGAGTGCTCAACAAGTGAGTGAGATTTTTTATGTCACACTGTGAATCTTTCACCCTTATTTATGCAACAAACTGCTGAATGAAGACAAGGCTCTGGACTTTGCTACTTGCCCTTACTTGTCTGTGGCCAAGTAACTCAGAATATTTAGTCGGGAGGCCTAGAGAAATGCTAGATTTATTTTAGAATTACTATAGTATAACAGTAACACCACCAATTTGTCATCAAAATCTATCATATCAGAACAAATCTTCACTTTTCCAAGACAACATTATACCATGACGATTTAACAATTTATAGTAAACTCTTGTTTTGCTTCAACCTTTCGAGGGATTTGAATAAATTTCTTTTGTAGAAGTGATGATGCCACGCCTTGAACAGTAATAACAAATTCTCTAAAATGAATTCTAATCGATAAATTGGCTCTATTTCCAGTTTGTCTACATTGAATGTTATTGTCGGCATGCAAAACAAACAATGCTGAGCTTTTTAACATGCGACGTCACTTTCAGCAATCACATGATGTGTGCACAGTGCAAGAACCAAAACACTGATGGATACAATAGGCCTGGTAAGTGGTGGGTACAGCACGTAAACTAGTGCAAATGTGTTGATCTGCGCTTCGCACATACATCAC
>JAUTBV010116333.1:0-13591 GCA_032361325.1 Lepetodrilus fucensis
TGTATGTCAAGTGAATGTACTTTGCAGTTATAGCTAAGAACTAGTCCAAAACAACCATAAATATCTGTGATATTATTCCTTTAAGTATATACCAAATCTGAAAAAAAAAATCTTTTGGAAAACTTTTTGGTACATATACTGTACTGACATTTAAAGTATTTGATAAATAAATTTAAAAGATATTAATGAATTATTGACACTTCCAGTTAACCCTCTCCATGCTGAAGGCAACCAGTATATGCCCTAAAGAGCAGTGGCTGTTCCTAATCCAGCAGGGAGATAGTTAAAGCAGATTTAACAATTTGAAATAGGTTAATGAGAACTATTATATATTACGCAGATACAATGTAGTCGTATCTTACATACAGACTACTAATGTTAACCCATTTGTGATAAATATTATGACCCAAATTCCATGCAAGCAATACAGGATTGCATAAAAATGCTAGGAGCGAAATTTCAGACAATATCTATTTGGTTCACATTTAAATATCCCTTAGAAAAAGGTCACTGTTCTTGTTATGTAAATAACTGTTGTCTAATAATAATTATGTCCAATCGAAAGCTTTATTAAACATTGTATTGCCCACACTTTCTAGTCATACTGATTTTCAACACTTATTTATATAGGCTGGCCAGCACCGTCAGTTTTATTTGTCAAAGTTAACTTTGTCAACTAAAATTTGATGATAGTGTAGATAGATGAGCCTTAAATACATGTATCGTGGAGTTGTCAGTCTTACCATGTAAAATGTTTTTGAATATCAAAGAATTCAAGAGGCATAATCATCTTTGCATATATTATTATATATATTGTTTTGTTTACATTTTCTTTTTTTCTATTTAAAATATAACATTAATAACTTCTACCAACTATCTACCCTAACTCATGTTGCTGCATCACCAGTGGCAGTGCAAAGACAATGTGTTTCTCAAATTCTTTTGTATTCTCTTACCGTGATCTGACTTTATGCTCAGATTAATTTTTATTGATTAAGTTATTGAAACATTTTAAATTAAGGTCGATAGACATCACTATATTTATGGCATAGAATAGATGAATTTAACTTGAGCAATCTGATAAATTGTTGTACAGATGAGTATATTAGATCAACACTACATGGCAAATGTACATGTTGTGCTTCCAAATTCAGTCAGGACCCACAGAATGATCCATGCTTATTCATATCATGAAATGATTCCTCACCATGTGTGTGTGTGTAGTGTGTTGTTTGTGTGTCGTTTGTGTGTCGTTTGTGTGTGTGTGTGTGTGTGTGTGTGTGTGTGTGTGCATATATATAGAGAGAAAGAGCATTGAATTTGAACAAATCTGATATCTCTTTCATCTCCGATATTAAACATCAACTGTGATATTGTTGTTAAATCATGTTTATTGTGATTCTGCCTGTTCTAATTGTAGAATATATACTGATATACTAGTAACTAGCATGTCATATAGAGTTCATTCAAAATCTAGTAGTTACTTGTGTGTGTATATATGATATATATTGCTGTCCATAAGTATGCTACACATCAAATAGCTTGTAATTAATCTTATCATAATATCATAAAAATAAATGTTAGTACATATTTTTTTCTCGAGCTGTTAAATGCAGTCAAATGAAGTAAACAGTGGCTGTTTTTGTAAGGTTCATATTGTCATTTATTTATAGCAGTAGATTTTATTTGTTAAATTGCATTTTCTTTAAATATGTTAATAGAATAGCAAACATTTATATTTTTTCATTGATTTCAACAAATAACAATTTTCTGTGTATATACATTTCAGGGAATTACGACTAACATATAGATTATTCATGATGAAATGTATACTGCTGTACTTTATTATGAAATATAGTGCTTCACTTGAAGTTAAATTTGTAAATTATAAAGCAGATTGTCTTTTCTAAGTTAACTGACCCTATATTGATGAAATACATTTAATCCAGATGCAATATTTAATGTATGTCAGATTGTATTTCAGAGTATTATGTACTAGTTTTATGTAATTGTCAATTTGGTATTTAAACATTTTATTTGTGTTAATTATTTTATCTTTATTGTTGTTGAATTTTAGTTAGTCAACTATTGTAAGTTTGTTCATTACTGGAGTATGAAAGGATATCACATTTACTTTTGCATGCCGAAGAAATCAATATGGTTATATCTGATCTCTCTCATCTACAGAAGTTTCTCTTTTTAAAACTCTTACTGGAAGTTTGTTATAATATCTATAGACATTTTTGAAAATGTTATTACTTACTGTACATGTATATGTGTATTTGTATATATTACCCGTACCTTATTATCGCTTATTACTTGTTACTTGTATCTTACATGCAACATTTCCAAGTCTGGTGGTTTCATTTACTATGTAGTCTGATGTAATGTCCGAAATGTGCTTGCATGGTTTATCATGGTTTATGTGTACGTATGTGATTTAATTCAATTTTTTAAGTGTTTTGCTGCTGGACTAGTATCTGAGTATGAAAGAAAGATTATGAGTCATTATTGTTGAAGTTCTGATAGTCGTAATTATGCATGTATGATTGTTGATTTCGTGGTGGCTTGATTTGGATCTAAGTGTTGTCATGGTGACTAATACCACTACAGGGTACTTGTTATCTCCTGTCACTACTGTTAACAGTATTGGCAATCTGCAATTGTAGTTTCATATTACAACATTTCTTGTGTTGTTCATTTATCTTGGAATATTTCCTCTATTACACTGTATATGTAGCTCGGGCACAGGCATATTTTTAAAATAGTTAATGTTCCAATACATCTGGCTTCTGTCAAGGTATTTCATAGTTTCTTCCATTGTCCAGTATCTTTCAGTTAGCAATGTGATCTACAACAAGTTGCTACTTCCAGCAGTTGGTAACTACCTACATGCATATGCCATCTGTGTAGTTTCATGTAATTATTGCTTATTATTCCATTCAAAATACAAGGCATTGTATGTTAGGATATTACATATAGCTTCTCTTAAGGTATAAGCCATTATATTATTATTTATTTTCAACATGTTGTTTAACATTCACATCCTTAAACCTGTACGGTCATTTTAGAGTATTATGCATACATACTAACATGCTATGATATAAGTGAAAGATTCTTGAAAGTGGCTCTAAACCCCAATTTAAACTAAAACTAAAACTAAATAAAGATTAACTAAACCAAAATGGAAACAGGATTACTGCTGGAATGGACAATGGAAGAAAGGGAAGTAACTTGAATGAGCCTGCATGTTTAGATTGGTCATCAAATATATTAGTGCCATAGTGGGTACATATTTCAAATTTGAATCTGCGCAATAGAAAGCATATTCACATTTTAATATCTTTGATAATTTTACAATCCGATTCTGCACCATCACAATTCCTAATCATATATATATATATATATATATCACAACTAAAAACAATATAGGACCCACTATTTCCACCAAAGAATATATGACCCACTTCAACATTAAGTAGTATCTTACCATAAGGCCAACTCCACTTCTAGATGGCAATTACTAACTGTAGAATCGTTATATAGTTATTGACTCATGTTACTACATACATTACTGTAGTTCTGTCTATAGTAACAAGTCACACACTATACTATAGTTAGCTATACTGGCCCTTCTGTACTAGTCTAAATGGCTTAACTCTCTAAGGTAACCTTCACGTCAACGTTAGCAATGGTTTAGTCTATGGCTATAGGTGGGAGTTACGGTTGCCTTATAGAGTTAAGGTTCTTTCACACCAGAGGCGAGCGATATATTCCATCTAAACTTTGTTCTTGCATCGCTTTTGATGTCCAATGAGTGAATATGGTGTTTAACGTCGCTGTGGTGATTTTTCACCTATTTACGACGATTGGTGTGAAAGCATCTTGATAAATGATAAAGTTCTATCTCAGAACTTAAATTGCTGAGTTTGTCTCCGCAAAATTTGCATCTGGTGTGCAAGGACCTTTACCGACGTTCCATACAGTCTTGAATGCCCTGGATATTGTTTCTTGAAGAGCTCTCGTATCTACAACTATGAGACCATAAGGACTCTCGTAGAGATCTCCAATACATGGTGATCGTGCACTTGCGAGAGCGCTATGGTCTCATAGAAACGATACCCTGGTCGTACCATCAGATCATCACTACTATACCACTAGTTCTGTACGTCACGGCCACACCCTTATACGTGTAGCAGGGGCGGATCCAAGGAAATGGAAGATTTGTTCTATAAACATATATTTTGTATTATGGTGAAATTATGAGCCCCCTCTAAAATACACTTTGAGCCCTCCCTAACCTGAAAGTCTGGATCCACCCCTGAAAAGCATTGGTTTCCTGAAAAGGTTATAGAACATATTTTACGCATATTTTGTCAAAATTAATATTATTTAGTTGCACCTCACACTGTTCAAACTAGTATACATCAGCGTCTAATCAGGATATGAACACTCTATTGGTGTTAACAGATAGATTATACTTTGTAGAATATAATTATCATTTGTAATTACATTTATGATGGCATAAAATATTAGATAACTAGTAGATAGTAATCTTTTAAGGTTGGAAAATGCTATTTTAACACTTTGGTGATTTTAAAATATGTATTGGCTGTTGTGAACAGATCGTATTTAAGTAAATATTGGTCTATAGCTATGTCATATAGATGCCTATGATATTCGAATACAATTGGGTGTGTAATAGTTAATATCATTATGAAAGAAATCTTGTATAACTTACTTTACGCAGAATTATCATCAACTTGATATTTTTTAGATTACCCCCTCACCATGTTCAAAGTACAATAACTCATCTATTTCTATTTCTATTTTGATACTTGCACTATGTTGTGTAGCTGATGTTTATGGGACAGTCAGTATAGTTAAAGATCTGTTTTCAGGCTACCAGACGACTGTCCACAACTATGGGCTTGACCAGTGCTCTGGGCCATGTCTGGTCAGTGATTCGTTTGACTTTGGTTCTACTGACAAATCTGTATTCCATTCCCCCCTACTGTGTCTGGCTGATCATTCTGTGGCCTGTCCGTGTCTTCATGCCAGACTGCTACTGGAAACTGGAAGTTGTCCTCTTTAAAGGCATGCTGTCAATCGCAGCTTCATGGTTTTCTACTGGTGGCTACAGAAGTAAGTTTATTTGTCTATACAGTCAACCCTGATATCTGAATTTGGCAAGAGTTGCCACTTTTCATGTAAATTATAAAACACAGATATAGACTACTTGACTTAATTTATTACACATATATATACGATCAGTGCAACATGCTATCATCTGCTGATAATGCATGGCTTTGTATTTATCTTCAAGACGCAGGACAGTATACAGTAATTGTTGACACTGATAACAATGTTCTGTTAGCTCAATTTCAAGTCCTGTCTAACTGACACTGATTACCGATTACGAGTGATTGCAATTCCTTGATGTAACTCAACTTTTAATCCAATGGAAATGATTATTCTCACCAGCTTTTGTAATGTACTGATTATTGTCTAAACACTGTCCCGTTTACTGCCGCCTTCGGTCTAACATGGTTTGACAACATGGCTGCCTTACCTAATTTGCAAAATCTACAAGCAGCCAACTATTTAGTGATTCTTAGTTCTTTCATTATCCGGTTATCTGAACACTTAATTTGTCTATTTGGTTCCCGGATATGACCGACTGTAAACTGGAACCGAATTTCTGGTTATGTGAGTCTTTTAATAAATTTTATATCTATAGGAAAATATTCGTTCCCAGTAAAATACGTCCGGATTGCGAGGGAACTGGTTATCTGACGTCCGGTTATATGTGGGTCAACTGTACATAAGTTACCCATCATGTAGTCACAGTGGCTATCAAAAATGCTCTTTTTTGATTTACAAGGTGCCCCTTTTCTGATAAATTATTAAAGTCAGACGAATGATTGCTTTACCTATCAAAAGTGCCCTTTTACCATTTACAAAGTGAAAAATTTCTGGTTAATTATTATTCATAATGAGAGGTTACTTTATCAAGCGTGCCCTTTTACCATTGGCATTACACTCTGATGAGCGATTGCTTAGATTATATGAAAAGCGCCCTTTTCCCATTTAAAAAGTGCTCATATTCTGGCAAGTTATTCTGCCAACTACTAGTATCAGAGAGGAACGTTAATCTCAGCTGCAAAGCATAATTCCACCAGCTGACGTGGGAGAGGATGGATGCCTGCTGGCGAACCAACCCTTCTGTGTCAGCTGCTGCCCTCTGTGTCAGCTGCTGCCCTCTGTGTCATGCGACATGCACATGTAAAGTGGATTGTAAAAACAGTATTCCAGATATTCTGTTGTTAATAACTAGCACATTGAAAACTATCTGTATCATACTTGTGGCTTGTGCTTACAAAAATTGCACAAGTTGTTGTGACAGAAAGCAAAAATAGTCTTGAAGATGCTTCGGAAACGTGACATTGCTTGTATGCACGAGATTGGTATACTAGTATTTACAGACGCAGAATTATGTAACAAAACACAAAAGACATATTCAGTCATTTTTCACAACTTCATTGACATCATATAAACACAAAATGAAAAAGATTGAATACCATTGATACCATATATTCATGATACAAAGCTACGAATATGGTAGGTGCTTCCAGGAAACATTTTGGGCATCATATTCTGACGTTTTTACTCAAATGTTCTCAAAAGGTAGAAACTGCATGTGTGCAACACTGGATGGATTTATAATAAACCTATCCAACTAGAAGAGGCCAAAGTATTCTACTAGGTATACAATGTTACCTACCCCATGTAGTCGGCAACTCTGGAGAACTACTCAAATGCACAACAACAAAAATAAACTTTAAAAAAAAATATTATTCTATACTATGGTTTACTATTTCAACTAGTAGGCCTAATTATTCACATGTTTCTTAAATTCATGATCAAACACACATTGTGTATTTCATGAAAAATACAGACACGCGAATGATACCCATTTTACAGTATCATTATGTATGCTGTGTATAAATGATGAAATAAATTAATGTCCTTTGGAGAAACCCATGCATCCTAGAAATAGAACAATACTTATTCACACAAGAAGAAACCAAAGATATACACCAAAAATATTATGGGGAGCTATGTCATTCTGTTCAACTTGCTGTTTGCAGTCATCGAAACAGGAGACGATGTTTCTTCTCTCCATGATGAGGAAGCCTTGCTGCTGGTGAATCACCAATCTACCGGCGATGTCCCAGTCCTCATGGCCGCATTGCACGACAGAGACTTGGCCGGAGGAAAACTCTTCTGGATCATGGATGATATGTTCAAATTTACTCACTTTGGAATAGCATCAACTGTTCGGAATGATGTCTTCATTAAGGAGGTATTCAAACTTATTTCCAAGTAGGAAGTGAAATCTATACACATAGTCCGGCCGCCAAATGCGATTTTCGGGCTTAACCCAAAATTCTCTGATATAGTTTTTTTCTTGACTGATTATTCATCATTGGAGTGTATATAAAGATATATAGGGTGATGTGGACCTGTCAACATTGAGCAATTTGAAATATTCAAGATGGCCACCACATACCCGAAAATACACTAAAAATGCATTAGTTAAGATGGATTTGCCTTTACAAAGGGCAGAAATATTGCTAAAATGTCTTTTATCACATAAAATTCGACATCTAGTTTTCTTACAATAATTTCAAAATCCAAGATGGCCGCCATAAGACTGCCAGTTTACGTATAATCATATAGCAAAGGATATAGAGGAAAACAGATAACACTGGTTATGTTTTGAGATACCATGTTCAATTGAACCACCTAGCAATAGCAATAGCAGAAGTATTCATAATTCAAAATGGCTGCCATAATAATAGTCAGTATGGCCGCCATAAAACCACAAATTAGCTAGAAATATATTGATCATATATATCACTGAGCAACTCAATATTGAATACAGAATGTACCGGTAACCAAAATAGCTGTTTATTGTATCCTAAAACATAATTGTTGTTGTAAATGGTATATTAGTAATCAATAATTACAGATTTATCACTAATAATTAGTGTTTTTAAACAATTTCCCCACTTAGTTTAATTTATTAATAGGCTAAACCTGTTATAGTCACCTGTTATGAAACACCAAATCTCTCTCTCTCTTAAAACTTACTTTTCCTGTTTTATTTCACCAATAGCCATGTTTTTATTTGATATAGCAAATGCCTTGTCTATGCACAGATGATAGAATATTAAGTGAATGCTGTGGTATGTATACTTATACATAATTTGTTCCAAACATTTAACTTTCCAAATAATTATTTCTCTTAAATAACGCGAACCTAATACCTAATAACACACTGTTGTTATGGTCTTTCTTGAAGGACTATGTAAATCCTTGCATATTAATTCACGTTCGCTAGATGATGTTATCAAAGTGTAGGCTATATATAATGTTTATACAACAGACTATATAAGAAACGGAGTATTCCATACAAACTTAAACCTAATGTTTCTTGTGGAAAATACGTATTTGGATACAAATCTGCAACAGCGGAGTTGTGAAACACATTGTCATTGCATACTCTTTATCATTATCTGCTACGTGATTACTGTACATACATTGAAGCACCCATAGGTCCTGTTGCTCAGAATACATTTGGTTGAAAGTCAACTTTTATGGATCTGCTACAAGTGCAAGTCTGTAACTGCTCCAGCGATCCTTGTGCCTCCCTTGAACCACCAAAACTTCAATTTGCGGGCATTTACTTGTCTTCTATTACGTGGTGACCATTTGCCGGCCAATGCATTCTGTAACCGCGGCAATGCTTGTGCCTCCATTCTGCCACTTCTGAGCCAACTTTGAGCAATCAACCCCTCGACGACCTTTGTGCGACTGTTTTGAGCATGTTCAAAGAGTTATGGCAACTATGGCGTCCATGGCGATGTCTGAACATCCTGTGTACCACCTTTGAACGACCTAGGCAATCATTCGGCCTCCTTTAAGCCTCCAACAGTGACCTGGCCAGATTTATGGTTGCACAAGGGGGACCCCCAAAGGTCGCCATCCCGTGTAAAGGGGGCATTAATAAAAACATTGGCACAAGTATTGAATTGAACGCCAAATCTCTTGGCACTGAAGGGCTGGTGAAAGTCGTGAGTCCCAGCCCAACAACTAGTATTTGATGACAGCCCTTTGGAACCAGTAGAATTGCTAAAACTTAGCAAATGTTCAATAGCCAGATATGGAACATTGTCTTTATGCTTGTTGTCAATGTGTGTCAATGATGCCAAATGTGCTTCAGTGAAACAGATGATGATGAAGATGACTAGAGGCTTAGTACCACTGTTTTCAAGAATAGTTCACTTACTAGTATATCCTGGCTAGCATGATTGACGAGTACATGCCCTGCTTGTATTATACATGATCATAGTGCTAGTTCAATCAAATATCATACCATAATTTAATCATGGATACTTGGACACAAGTATGCTTGAGCAATATGTTAAGCCAACCCAGTTTGTAATTTAGAACAAATATGTTTGTCCAGGATGTAAGCAAAAACGTAGCCATTTTGGTTACATATATAGTAGCAAATATTTGCTATGTAATTACTTCTGATCACATATTGGTATCATAAGGACATTATAAAAGTTTGATATTGTGAGTTATACCTAGTAGCGCTTCGATCGTCTTATGGAATGGGCCCATGAATAATATAAATATAGTCATAATGTATGAATGGACACCTAAAATTAGAGTCCAGTCGTCAGTAGTATATGATTTAATTGATACAGAGATACCGGTAAGTATGAAGTCTATGGCACTGTTGTGAGCCGAGATATCGCGAAAACTATACATTTTGGCATAATTGGTGGCCATCTTGGAAAACAAAATGGTGATTATAATGTATTTTGTAACTGTTGTCATATTTGAACTGTTTGGCAACCAAAGGTGTTCAAATATAATCCATATCTTTAATATTATTCGAAATATAGAACATTGAAATTCGCATGGCCGCCATTTTAAAAATGCCTGCCACAGCCGCCAGCAGTCACATCCGGTTGGGGTCCCGTCTTGAAATCAACTGTTATGGGCTATAGTACCGTATTCGACGTATTAAACACCCTGCTGCAATAAACGCCCCCTTAAACAATTTAAATAAATTTCCGCCATCTTTGTTATTGCCGCAAAATTACCTCCCTTTGTCGCAAAATTACCTCCCCCTGTGTTATATTTTACGTATCTTCACTCAAATTTGAAGGAAGCAACGTAACATGTTATTTGTGTTTCTTTCTGACTTTAATAAACGCCCCCCAGTATCAATTTTTTTTTAACGCCCTGGTCGTTTAATACGTCGAATATGGTAAATAGAGAGAACCAATAGTTCAGTTTTACTCACTGGAAAAGTGCATCTTGTCCTCCCGAGGAGACAAACTTCTGCAGCATCAGATGGTATGGCTGCTTCTTCTCATCAAACAGCATTGGCGATGTGAAGCCGACGGAGCACACAAGGAATGTTAACCTGAAAACAGAGCATTTCCATGAAGACAGCTTCTAGGTAGTCTATTGCTAATGGTCAGGAAGAGGTCACATCACAATTCACCATAAAGCTTAATTTTGACAAAAGTTATATTAATGTTGCAGTTAATGCAATGCTAATGTTTCAGACATTGTAAATACTAATGTTTCAGACAACGCAATTATTCCTATTGCTGACATACCTGAGTTTTGGCACCGGTGCATAAGGAGGAGGGTTCCAGGACAGACCATTAGCCAACAGCTTGGTAAGAGCTTTAGCAACAGCCTGTGCAGCAGGGGTGGGAGTGGTTGGGGTGGGCGTGGCATGATGACTCCGCCTCTGTCTCACCGGGGTACCCACACACAGCTTCACCAGCAGTCCGAACAGCTCAGCCAGCGCGCGGCCAAGACGGGACGACACCGACAGCAACGGCTTCAGCTGCTTGATCTGGGCTTGCAGCGTCGGCGACAGTTTCGACCTCTTTCCATCCTTGTCGGAAATGGAAGCAGTGTCCGATCCCACCTCCATCGGAGTGTCTGGAGTCTCGGACGTCGTGAGGGACTCCATGGCGGCACTGACACCATTACTGCCAGTCTCCCCGACGCTCCTGGTCAGCGTCTCCTCGCTGTCCTTCTCATCTTTGTCAGGCTTCTGGTCCTTGGGGAGGATCTTGTCCATGTCCTCTTTGCCGAACTGGCAGCCGGCCGGCAGGATGTCCTCACTGCACAGCGCCAGCAGGACGGTGCTCTCCCACACCAGCGATGTGTACAGCCGACTCAGACCCTTCAGAACCTGCAGACCCAGCTCAGACCCCCAGTGGTTCACAGAGATAGTCCGAATGTCAATCTGTCAACACAGAGAAAACAACAGTGAAACATTTGCCAAAACAGAAGTTTCAAACACTTGCAAAATTGAATTACACTTTATATAATGTACTCAAAAACAATCAATTATGACTATTATTATGATTATTACACAAATAATTGTACAAAAGTAGTTAAAATAACACTGTTCATCATACCAGAGATGACAATTTCTAATCGTCCTGCCAATGATCTCTCTCTCACCTGTCCCATCCTGCAGACATGCACAAACATCATGATGTAGGCGTGTGCGGCGGACAGCGCGTGCAGGAGGGGCGTGGCCTGGGGCGACAGTGTGGCGTCCTGGATGTTGGCCACACTGGCCAGCTCCCGCAGCAGCACCGACCCCCCGGGCGGCTCCAGCGGCTTGTGCAGCGGCTCCAACTTCTGCAGCACCTCGTTCAGGTGCAGCAGGCCCTGCTTCAACACCTGAGGCTCTCGAGACAGGCTCTGAAACATCACAGCTCAAGTGTTCAAGAGGCAGAACAAACACAACATATTCTGAACACACTCTAATGCAAGACTTGCACTGGTCATTCCATGAATATGTCTGTAGTTCAACAGGCAAAGTGAGTGAGTGAATTATTGTTTTAGGTCACAGCAGGAATACAAAAATTAGATAAAGATGGTTATTTGAATACTATTTTTATGGATTAAATCAATGTTTTACATCCCAGCGAGAATAGTTGACCTATAAGTGACAACATTTTATGTATTCATTAGTATGCATGTATACTATTGCTGTGCTTACCAGGATAGCCTTGCACACACTGGCCACAGCTTGGCAAGCCGGGGAGGCAGGGAAGTCGATGGGCAGGTTAGGAAGTCCCAGGATTCCCATCAGAGGTAGCAGTCCTTTCTGTGTGACAAACTCACGGCAGTGGTCGTCCGTGGAGTTGTTGCTCAGTATGGCCTCCACAAACTTCATCTGAAACAGAAATATCCCCTCTGCAGCTACCAACAACATTACAAGCTTGTAGTACTTCTTTACAAATATTTATTTATTTATCACCATATTCACATGTGCAAATGTTATTTCACAAAATATTAATAAAACTAAGGAATAAAGGAAACATGAAAATATCCTTACGACATTGAGAACATAGTCCATGAGTGGGATGGCCTGTCTATCTGGAGAAGTGGATTGACTCCTGAAAGCAAACAAATCACATGCAGTATGATTTACCACTGGAGTCTTTAAAAACTTGCATATCAAGACAATTAGTTCATTAGTTGGCATTGATAAATCAATATCAAGATTATCCTTTCAGCAAAATTGGTCAAAATAGCATCTAGCTATTCTGCAAACTGTGATTACCCCCACCTCCCATGTCTAAAAATACAAGCCCCAGGCTACAGTAATGACTAACTGTGCAGCATCCTGTGTGGGGGAGAGGGCTGTCTTGGTAGCCGCGGTCTGATTGGCTGTGCTGGGCAGCTCCTCCTCTTCCTCGTCCTCATCAGACGACCCGGCATCGGCAGGTTGCGGCGACCTGATGGACAGCGCCATGTTCTGCTCCACCTTGGGCTGCTGCTTCTGACAGATGTACTTAGTGTCCCGGCCCATGGCACACACCTCCTCCAGCAACTGAAATTACAGTGGCGGTCCTCAGTGACGGTCCCAAGTGTTCCTCAATTATAGTTTGGCATGAAATGCATTGACACCCCTATTTCGTAGATTATCTCGGTAAATACTTCACGGAATGAAAAACAAAAAAAACTTAATTTTCTTATTTCATTTGCCCAAAAATAAAAAAATATTGCACCAGTAATAAAACATCTGTAATAAAAGATCACAAAATATTTTGAGTAAGTATTATTTTATGCAGAGGGGCGATGTTCGAAAGAAGGAACAGGTAAATAGACTGAATTTGCACGTGCGCGTATGTGAAGAAGAGGATCAGCACGTGTAATTCAAGCCTTTTTACCCATAATACTAAGTCAAAATATTTGGTGATCTTTTTTATTACTGGTGCATTATTATTTATTATTCAACATATGTGGTGGATTTCTACCGTGTATTAACGATAACATAATCAACAGTGTTGACCATGCATAATTGGTCATCGCCAGACAATGAAATAACGTCATGACTTGACTTCATAGGCGGACGAATGCTCATCAGCGGACTGTGGCCGTCTCTATAAATCAGTTGTTTTTCGGTAGTTTATCATGATTTATTCCAATAAAATGATTATGTTGAATAATTAGAATAACCCAC
>JAUTBV010116344.1:0-13591 GCA_032361325.1 Lepetodrilus fucensis
TATATATATACACTAGTATATTTATAGCAACCTATCTGAGTTCCTTATGTGTCTACCCTAACTTCACCCTACTACCCCCAATATACGTTATATATCCACGACACTTCTTCTCACACTTTTACCACGGACGGTCGGGGGGGGGGTGGAGGGGGGTGGGAGGCAATATTTACCTGCTGTCTGCGAACTTATCACACCTCGCCATAATAATCCTCCTCCGCAAGATAAAGCAGTTCCAATCGGCCTAGCGCTCGTCTATAAACGGGTGCTTAGGTCATTAACACGGCATGTTCACACTACCGTTTATCCGAGAGAGAGTGAGAGTTTCATTGTACGGACTTAACTGATCCCGAATTGAAGTTTAGATGACACTTCACTTTGTCAAGTTGATGGTCTACATTTGTTAATTGTGACAACTGTTTGGTGAATTGAACTTTAAAGGAGCCGAGGGCAAAAGGAAAGGGCATAGAAAATGCGTGACTAAGAATATCGAAGGTGTAATGCAACCTTTGATGACGTCACATCTCTAACACAAATATTGCCGCAAAAACCTATTTACACAAAATGAAGCATATCTTCTCCACTGCGACCCCAGGTATTAATACTGTTCATCGTGATCATAACTGAAATACGCAGACTAACATCCCAGTGTTTTTTTCCTATGTTGAACAGCACAAACATAATTTGCTCAGGCAGAAAGCTGTTATAACATTGACGCTATGGTATTCAGGTAACAACGATTCATAGGGTATACAGACAGGTATTAAATGTAAAGACGAGTTTACAAAATATAGAAATAAAAAATATAAATAAAACATACTGATTATTACTCCACTGAAAGCATAAGCAATATGATGTGGATAGATCACGAGATTACTGTAGCATATAAACATTATCACTTTTCAGATACCGCAATATACATTTTTTTTGGTATTAATATGATTATAAGACCATTCATTCTTATCAGTTTAAATAAAATATTCATGGCTCGTTTGTTCACATAGATCTACATGCAATACTGATGAGAGAACAGAATCAACATACTAGAGAATAACATAGCATATTATATTAAGAAATATGTGGCCATGGAAATATCAAAGCACTACGAGACCATGAACACTCTCGTAGTGATCTGGGTACAAAGCTCTTGCATCTACTACGAGACCATGAACACTCTCGTAGTGATCTGGGTACAACGCTCTTGCATCTACTACGAGACCATGAACACTCTCGTAGTGATCTGGGTATACAAAGCTCGTGTATCTACTACGATACCATGAACACTCTCGTAGTGATCTGGGTATACAAAGTTCTCTTATCCGCTAATAGACCATATAGCACTCTCTTTGCAGTGTATAGCTATCGGCAAAGAGAGCGGTGTGGTCTCTTAGTGGATAAGAGAGCTTCGTGAAAGGATACCCTGGCACTTACGAGAGCGCTATGGTCTCATAGTGGATATGAGAGTTCCACGGTACGATACCCAGTGCGACATTAATTGTTTGAAGTTTTGGCACTGACCACTGTCGATGGTGTAGGTTTGCAATCAATAACCAAACATTTAGATAATTTTAGTTATGTGCAACAACAAGCCTGCATAGAGTTACAGCTACGATATAGTTAGACCAGTATGACTAGAACTACATTTACTATCGTGATACATTCTCGTACTGGTATTTTACATAAACTCACAGGTGCAAACCGAAAGCATTCTACCGGAAATACCAACATCATCTTCGAGGTCTGCCGTTTCCAATTACTGCCATGGTATCTCGTATATATATATGCGAAGCTTTATTTAAACTATTCTATTTGCATGGAATATTGAGCCTGTAGGAACATGTTTCATATGGTAATTAATATTTTACAGTATGTATAACAATTTTAATCAGTTTGAACAGGTACCAGAGATCTAGTAGCGATGGGGGTCTAAAAGATATATGCGTCCAAGATAAACTTGACATCCAGTGGCATGAACACACCAGACTAATGTGCAATAATTCACTGATGACAGTTTGTTGAGACTGCAAGAAAAGGAAGAGGGCGGAGAAGAAGAAAGTGAATATCCGACAACCTTCACCAGAACTGACCCGCACTGGGTGTTCCTCCACATCATGGTGTAGATGACGTCATTTTGCACTGCAAGGTTATGTCAGAGGACTGTAATGCATATCAATGAACGTCGTCTATGTAGATGTAGATGACGTCATGTTGCAACTGCAAGGTTATGTCAGAGAGGTAGTGCAATGCATGGCTGAGTCGTCTAGGCAGGCGTATACTGGTAGCGCACTGCTTATATAATTAACTGTCAGATTGAATTCGTGCACACTTTGTTGGAACATGTTTACATGCAACGAAGATCTATTCCTAGATTACTATTATTATATGTGTGTGTGTTGTTTTTGCATTGAGGTTTAAAGCTTCTTTGCAATATTATTTTGCACGGACCGTCACATTAAAACCTGCAACAACCGTAGTGTTGCGTATTGCAGGAAACATGCAAGCGCCGGCTGGTACTAGCGAACCAAGGATGACACTTTGACAGTTTTATATACATGTATCATATCCTCTAATAAGCACGCCCGCAAGGTAACTTCCGCGAACATACGCAATCGGAGTATTTGGTATGTATAAAGGACATCCCAGTGAGCAACACGAAGAACACACAATGCAATAAGTACTATTTAGTAATACATGTACGTACATACTGAAATGATATTGACCTATTACAAATATGCATGAGATCATGTCTAGAAAGACTTCATGATCTACCGTGCAGTGGATGGTGCAGTTTGTAGTGCAGTGTATAATGTGTAGTGCAGTGGATGGTGCAGTTTGTAGTGCAGTGTATAATGTGTAGTGCAGTGGATGGTGCACATCAGATGAAATCATCCTAATCTTTACTTTGGATCACAGAACGTTTATGCACAGGAAACCTCGGCGTCAGATTCGGTCATTGATTGCAGTAGTTCTTCCACGGCATGTTCTGCGCAGCAAGACTTTGTCAGTAGATCGGAAACTGTCGGTCTTCAAACAGGTAGAAATAAATCATAGCTTGGTTACAGGCGCTAGGATAGGAAACGCACTCTAATTTCAAAGTGGTCTTCTTTGACGTGCGTTCAAACTCGGCGTGATCCACGATGTTGCATTCGTTTGCTACATCCATGAAACAATTACATGTATGCAATCATACAGGTAATATAAATGTCGACATGCAGTTTAGTTATAGCATGATGGAGGATTTATATTTTACATCAACGGCCAATATTATGCACGTCACATGGAGGTACTACGTGACTGTCGCTGTTTGCTGTAGGTGTATACGTAACATTGAACCTAGGATGAGTAATATTACATTACTTGTATACATGGGCAGCTAACATTCATTCGATACCACTATATAGTCTACTAGTAGTTAAGCCTTACGTAAACTGAACAGACAACACTGTAGGAAACAAGGAATAATGCTCAGTGAAAAAACAAGAGGAAGACGAAACATTATATATATTTTTAATGAAATTGGAATCGTTTGATCATACTTTACATGGGATACAATGAATATTTGCAAGACGAAGGTACTACAATAAACATATACATATGTAACATATGACTAAATTTGTAAGTTATTGCAAAATCCAGAATACTATAGAATAGCCTAATGATCTTATTACATCATTTCCTGGTTTGAGAAAGTAGAACGACATGCTATGTATATAACATTAAGAAATGGTTAAATTCTGATGTGAAAATATTTTAAATACAGGTCAAAATTAATGTACAGTCGTATACCTCCTCTAGCCGTGTTTCGTGTCTATACATATACCAACTATTTACACACCCTTTGCAATTGCAGGATACTGACACCCTACACGTTACACGCTAACATTCTACGATATGACAACGAACAAATACACATTTACTTTCATTTCTTGTAGTTTTACGTAAGTACCTATCACTTAAAGGGAAACTACGGTCCGCCATTGTGTGTATGATGAAAGCGACACACTACAGCGGCGCACAATAACACCGCGTTAATCGTAGTCAAATACTCCCACTGATTTCTCTCTTGTTCTGTATCAACAGAGGTATAATTCTTGATGACTTAAATATACAACGCATTACAACTAACAGGTTGGAGGTCTCAATGTTAATTACAGTCCGGTAGTGGCCTCCACTGAGTCAATGCAACACAATCCCTGGCTTTAGATTAGCGTCAACAGGTGATTACCTCCGACCACCTATTATATCCATGGTAAAATGAATCTAAGACTATGTCTACATTAGACTCTTTTACGCCATGTAGCAGAAACAGCTGTCTTTCAAGTTCTGAAATAGCTTCATAAACTCAGATTTCATTCACAAATACTTCCTCCTATGAAACATATTTTTAGATTATGTTAATGTCCTCCGCAGTTAATGTGTTTGCATGATTAATACAACATAATCTTACTTATGATTACTATATTGTTAAGAAAGGTTGGATACACATATCAGTTAATTCATTTATTGAAAGTTCTTTAACATGCAGTTGCATTTACAATGTTACCCATATAATTATTACATGGTCTGATGAATCACGAATGGAGTCATTTCTTGAACAAATCATTGAACCAGTCTCAAATAATACATATCCATACAAATAATGGACAAAATCATTGGATTAAAGGCATAATATCACGGTTGATGCATCACTGTTCTAAGAAGGAATATTAGAGTTATCTCCTCTTTGAATGCTAGATAAACAAGCAATTGTATATGGGTTGCACTGGAGATGTGTCAACCAGCGGTGGAAAGCTTTTTGGAAGTACAAACATGATTTTATGTATGTCAGGTGAATGCACTTTGCAGTTATAGCTAAGAACTAGCCCAGAACAACCATAACTATCTGTGATATTATGCCTTTAAACATGTTCAATAAGTAATATTATGCTTCGAACACTTGTGATTTCTCCGATACATATTCTTCGTAAGGATACGTATTGGATACAATATACAGATCGCCGTAGACAAATGTAAAGTCCCTGAAAGTGAAAAATAAATAACCATATTCATTAACCGCCGTTCAAATTGAACGAATAAGCAGTTTACTTGTTTGCCAATCCATGTTCAGTTCTTTTTGAACATAAATATGTTGAAACCAACAAAGGACTTGTAGTATATGGACAAGGATTCCAGACATAGTAATAACATATATTGCATACTCTATTCAATAAAATAACATAACATTATTCATCCACGGTTCATTTAGTCAAACTAGAAGGATATTTATGTTGTAGGAGGGACACTATATCAGCTGATTGTTGGAGGGACAACCGTATTTTGTACGGTTGTTTGAACTATAGATTGTATACCTGAAGTGCAGACATTAACATAAACATGCAGTTTATATTACGCGTGCATGCATGACAGCATTCATTAATGTATATATTACAAGTATAATTACACACGGCGCACCTCACTCACGTCTCCAGTCACACGGGACAGATACCAGTTCTAGTTAATATGAGACGGCCTTATTGAACACATACATGTCTATTTATACACCTCGTGTATGATGTTGTGTGGAGTTTATTTTCTCATATGTATTAAATAGTCGACTACGCCTGGTTTCAATGAGAAGTGTTAATTAAGGATTCTGAGTCATGTAACGCGTAACTACACAACTACATGTTTGAAATTGTTTTCCTTCTTAAGAAACTATAGAAATATGCGAAAGAAATGGTAAGGAGGGTATACAGGTATTTAAAATACAGATTGATTATGCCCATATGAATTGTATAACACTGTGTCCTTCACTCCCTTAGGTTGCAATGCTATAAAAGTCTATAATAGTTTGTTATTCTGCGAGTTGAAAGCAAGATGGCTGTCGTCCAGAAAGGAAGCCAATGGTTAATGGCTGTGTGTATAACTCCACGTGTAATTGGTCAACTCAAGCCGTACTTATCTAGTTAAATATATCACTCCGGGGCCGTATCATTTCCCCCTTTGGATCATACATGTTTTCATTGCTGTACAACTTTGTTTTTGTTTGCAAAGAAAGATGCGATAAAAATCTATTAACGGTAGAAGCAAGTTCGAGAGCCTATTCCAAGTGAAAGGCCGTATTATTCCATACATTTTCAAATAAACAGTCAGCTTGTTTGTGATACGCGTGATACACTCGATATGAGACAAGGTTAAACAGATTTTCTAGGTTTAACACTATCTGCCTATATCATGCACATATATAATCAGAGATACTGTCTTATTTAGTTCAGTCTACATTTATTTTTCGGTAGAATAATTGTTTTCCATAGTTGCTAGCTAACATTTTGTAATATACGGTTTATATCCAATGTAAGTGAATTTGCAACTTGAATTGCAAGTTCTGCCGAATTTAGGGTCACGTGGAAATAATATTAAAACCATGCCAGTTGATATATTACGACAAAGGAGTGCATCGTGTCAAGTATGTTTCACTAGAAACATGTACATCTAATTGCATAATACTACTACTACTACTACTACTACTACTACTACTACTACTACTACTAATAATAATAATAATAATAATAATAATAATAATAATAGTGTGTGGGAGGCAAGAACAAGATTCATGATTTTAATATGATACGTTTAACGATTGGTCATTTAATGGAAATGAAAAATTAGCCGGAATAATAGCAGGAATTATCCTGTATCCAATTTTCTGACTGAAAGCGAGAGTCCATTCATAGCGCGTGTGTACAATTACGATAGCAAACGCCGAATTTCCCTATCTTCACACGATTCCAGAGCCAACAGCATCGAACACGTAAACGTGTCATTCATCAAGTGGACACCATTCCTACATGCCACCTTCAGCTGGTCAGTTAAAACCCAGGCATCATTCCTGATGTCCCAGTGCAATAATTAAAATCAAATTACCATTGTTTATTGACGTATAGCATGCATGTTAAACACGGGACCCTATCGTCTTTAGCCTAGGGGCGGGCGGAGTACCTCGGCGTTGAAAGCCGCGAGCGAAGCAAGTTAACATACAACAGTACAGAAGCCTTCAGTTCATTCAGAAGCCAGTGCGGCTGGCGAGCATGGGCACACGCACTCCGCATGTATCACAAGCATGTATTTACTCAAAGCCCAAGCTCATGGTATTGGCCTAATTGGATTTTTCCTAATTGTGATTTTAAGCTTATTGGGACAGTGTATAAGCCCGGGGTGTCTTTACAACACCTAAAGTGTGAGGATCGTGCACACGGCGATCATTTCTCCTACGTACAAGTAAACTGTGAGGATCCCAACCTGTACTTCTCTGGGAATATACTTCTACACGCGCTGTGATACACCAGCGGGCCACAGCATGGCTACTTCCCATGTTCGATCCCTACTGGGGATCGGATTGATTATAATATGTGTTATTCCCGGAATTTACTGCCGTCGGTTGAAAAAATTACCTCTCATCGAAGATGAAGTTGAAGTGAAGGAAAGTAGGACGCCCGGTAAAGTATATATATAGTATTTATATTAATAATCGGAGACGTAAGTTGCCGTGTAAAATTGCTGTGCTATAGTCAGTGGTAGTGGCTTGTGTTATCACCAACGCTATGGTAAACGTCAAGTCGGACGGAGCGTCATGAAATTCAATCCATTATTTGTTTAAATATTTTGAGGTAACATAACATCGCGTACCGACCCCGACTGGTGGTATATTTGTGGTCTGTTATGTTATAAGATAGCTATGCGCAACACGTGGTTCGTCTGCTATCACTTTCAACAGTCATGTTTATCTACAACCAATTTTGCCCCAACCAAAACATTTCATCTATCACGAGGTAGAGATAATTATTTAAGAAAAAATACCAACAATCGTTTTAATTGATAACTAGGGTACGGGGTGTTTTCAAGTGGTTTTTCTGTGCTATCTCTGCCGTGTTACTTGAAGCGAGGACCGACTCAGGCCTTGTGTTATAAAAACCTCCAACGTGGTCCTATTGTGTACAAGTTGGCAGTTAGTGACAGGCGGCTGTCGATGTGTTTGTGATAGTGCTAGCATGCTCAATGCCCACAGACATAATATCATTCAATCGTCTGAGTTTGTGCATAGACATCAACCATCTACCTTTCTAGGCTGTGGATTTACCGTATTCAAATGTTAAACAACCCCAATATAACTAAACTGCCTATTCAGATTGCAAATGTATCGAATATTTGACTTGCAGTGAGCATTGTACAGACGATATGCAGACATTTTTTGTACCTGTCCACAAAAATGTCCACTAAAGTGGCCACCGACAGTCACATGTGAATAAATCAAGTTATATGTCAGGAATACATTAAACCTTTACGTTTCTATTTAAACTTGTATTAATGAGCTGATAATATTACTATATTGTATATATAGGACATTCTATTAAGAGTACATTCTTTTAATAAATGCTATACTAGTATAGGTAGTACTGCCAATAGTAATCTATTGTTAAAAGTAATCATGTACACACACACATGTGCAACGTGGGATGGTCTAGCGTTTTCGTGCTGTTTATACGTACTATATGTATTTATTTTGTGTCTCTCTTCATACAGGCTGTTGGCTGGGTGGAATGTTCCATCGGTTGGGAGACAGATGGAGTCCCGCTCTTCTACCCCACGGCACCATGGTCTGTGTCAAGTGCCAATGTTTACCGGTAAGGAATGCTTCCAACAGTTCACTTGTATAAGAATTCCCTGTATTTGAAAACATCCACTATGAAAATCCATAAGAATTAAACATACACACATCCAAGATGGAAAATAAACACGTCAGAATTTTGGTACGAAAGGAGAGATAATGTTTGAAAATTTCCATAGGAAAACTGACGCTTTCGTATCGCATAAGAAAATTGGTTTAAACGATATTTTAAATTCAGCATCAATTTCTATACACGTGTCTTGTGCACCAATTACTGCTGGGCGTAGAATATTATGTTCAAGGTTGCCAGAGCATGTCGTAATCTTAATTCTTGGTTTATACGCATGAGTTTGAGAGATGAGATGTTTTTAAATGGAATGAAACATTAGCTTCGCGTAAGTTATATACATGAAGAATGCTAGCATCACGGGGTGTTGGTTTAGGACGCTGTAATAGTGTACTAACTGCAGTTCGCTATAGAGTCTGCATGCATATATAAAAGAAGCTATTATTTGGAATGGCTTATACTTAATTCCTCCCATCTTACGCGCCATAGAGCGGATTGTAAAATGTATTAGACTGGCTCGCTATAACCATTACTCCACAAAAGTTAATGTTTGGGATACAAGTGTAACCATTACACCATTACTAGATTATGTTGCTCATGGGAAAATGGCATGCTAACAATTTATGCATTAGGCGATTGAGCAATAATTGCCTCAAGTTTTTAAATTACGTCAGTTCATGGTGAATGAAAGCGCACTGTAGATTTCAGTGACGGGCCTGCCACAAGGAAATGCTCTATCACCCTTATTATTCTTCAATAAGGAAAAGAGTTAGTTAATGTTCCCAGTTATTATTCTACTCGATCAATCACCTATTGTATCATCACTGTTAATGTCAAATAAGTTACATGTGATACACATTCACTTCACCCGATAAACCGTGAAGCACTGAGCTCATGACCTTAAATATCGCCGTAAATAAGGAATTGATAAGAAATATCTACAAGTAAACTATTGTTTTATTTGCATACAAGTAGGTAGACTATTAACCGACTGCTAAATTTAAAAAGATGAACGCTAGCTTAGGTTTAATTATTTCTTGATGTTCCGTCTTTCTGGACTGGGACTGCATAAGTGCTTGTAGATGTATGCGTGAAAACGTCAGGGGGCGGTTGTTCACACTTTAAGTGCAAGGGACAAATAACGCGGTATTTCGACCCTGTTCCGAGATCCCTCCGACTGTTTGACATTCTTACATGTTGCGTGTTCTGAATGTACGTGTGTTCTACCACCTCTCAGAAGCATTCAACTTAAAGAGCGAGGACAGTTTGTAGTTGGAGGAACGTTTGAAAATAATTACACATCAGCTAAGATAATCTACCCAGTGCCCTAAACTATGTATTGCAGACACATGTACGAATGCGTGCATCGATGTTTGTAATCTCGCCAGTTCACGGTTTGTCTTCAGTATTTAAAAATATACCAAATATCCATGCAGATGGTTTAAGACGTATGCTAAAAAAATAGAAGAAATTGAGACTGCAAATCTATAAAATTGGAATACCAGCATACCTTTTAAAGTATATTTTACTACATACATTCATCTCGTATGTGTGAACAATTGCCAAAGCGACATTAAATACTCTCTCTCTCTCTCTCTCTCTCACACACACACACTCTCTCTCACACACTCTCTCTCACTCTCTTTCTTTCTCTCTCTCTCTCTCTCTCTCTCTCTCTCTCTCTTTCACACACACACACTAGTATACAGCTACGAATCCAATTAATAAAATAATGGCAATATTTTAAGAAAGTAATTCTTACAGGTTACACACAGTTTGCTCGTTTAGTCATGCAAATTCCAAATCCGAAAGCTAGGAGAACATTTTGAGAATAGATACCTCAGAAGGTTATACCCTATTGGATTCAGTTGAGATACATGACTATTGGGACTGGTCATTCATGTCACACGGACGGGTCAATACATTCTCCATGGGTCAAATAGCTCAAATATAGCCATGTAAGATGAATGAAAATAGATTTGCTGGATACCCGTTTCATTGTAAAAGTGCTTGGCATATGGGAATGTGGATTTAAGCTCTGTGGCAACTTTCGCACGTCTAAGCTACGAACGGTAGCCAACGTCACGTCTTGTCTAGGAGCGCTATCGTTGCAAGTAAGTTATTCGGATAAGACCCGGTGATAAACGGAGCACAGAAGCAATCCGACTAGTCATTAGTCGCCGAATGTAAATGGTGGATTATCTCAGTCTGTACGACATGCTCGCGGCGTATTATTGGAGATTATTTCCGTTCTGACCAAGGAGAGGTGTTGTTAATAAAGATTAAGCATTGGCAATTGTCGCCATAGGGGACATATTTAGTAGGCGATGGGTTTAGATTTACGGATTAGAGGTATATTTGCACTTCAAGTAGATACAATTATCGGTACCACGGGATAATACATTATCTACATTCTTCGTTGGTGATGCACATTTGGTTCTCCCGTAACATTCAGGGCCTAAATATCAACTTACTAGTAGTTGATCATTATCCTTAAAAACCTACCTTATGGATTGATAGCATGCATGCACATGCTTAAGGAATAACATTCCGGATTCACATACTATGTATTATTAGTTCTAAGTATAAATGGATTAAATCTGTTACATAAAATTCAATATTAATACCTGATACTACTACTACTACTACTACTACTACTACTACTACTACTACTACTACTACTACTACTACTACTACTACTACTACTATTACTATTACTATTACTACTACTACTACTATTACTATTACTATTACGACTACTAATAATAATAAACAAGATAAAAATAAACAATAATAAACATAATAATAACAATAATGAAAATAATAATAATATTATTATTATTTAGTAGTAGTAGTAGTAGTAGTCCCGAAGTGTTAATGTAGATGCATATATATTCTCAAATATCTCCATTGTCGCATGTTTGCGTATATTCATACTCGGTGTCACTGGGTGTACGGTACTCGTTAGATATTGACATACTTGGAGTACAAACAAGGACCCCCAACAAGTGTTATCCCTGCATATGTAGTATGTATCGCAATACACTCACAAGTTGCCTGCTTATTAAGACAACCTGTTGAAGAATATGCACCACGCGCTACCACTGATTTTCATGCGTACGTAGGACTTTGTCGCATGTAGGAAATAACAATTTCTCACAATAGCTATCAACAAATCTGTGGTTGATGCTAGAACATTTATGAGAAATTCATAGTCTTCACGAGTGTGATAGGTAGCAATACCCGCTGACGGCTAATATGTTAAAACTGTTGTTTTTTTTAGAAATCTAATCACGCGATTCTAAATTCAAATGAAATAAAACTAACGTTTCATTAAGGTGTAACAAAGCTTAGTAATTAAGCAGCGCGAGACTTCTGGATACTAAAAATGTGTCAGAAATACGATTGGCAATCCTGACACGTTGATGACCCTGTGTGCTCGAATTTTATGGAGCCATAACTCAGCCCAGGGGGATCTAAATGGCACCAATATTGCCAATTTGTTCCCTAATTTGATCTTTGAAGACGTCATCCAATCCTGCCGGAGAGATACGATAGGCCGCCGTACTAGAGAAGATATCCACGGTTTTGTCACGGTGTCAGTTCTGCGGTCAAATCCCAATTCTTTAACACATCGAATCACGCAATCTGTCATACAGGCCATTCTTCAGTCAAATCTCTTTTCTTCTCGGCTGAATGTAGCTGAAATCTCGTGATTTCACGTTTTAATCTTCTCGTATTACAGTCGTATTAAAAGGCGGTATTCCCCCGTGATGCACCCACTGAGGTAACACTGTAATTAGGGACATGGAGTAGGGCCACGAGTTCACCAGTTTACCTGTAGACCACGTTAAGGGGGATTAGTACGATATTTAATATTAGAACACTACAGTACTAATCCTATACAGGAAGAGGAGCAATAATACATCAGCCGTGCAAACAATGCACTCCGGATACCCGTAATCGCTTATTAATACAGGTCTTAATTCAAGAAACAATTCTGAAATCTAGATCAGCCAAACTGAAACTGAGATTACCATAATTAAACAAAAACCTGCCGTAATCTTTGAATTCCACTGGTTAGTGGCATTTGGGCAATATAGAACTGATAAGGTCCGGCAAGAGGTATAACTCTTGACAGAGGCGTTCTGCATTTTTGGTACGCGTGTTCGTGAAGCAGCAACATTGAACACATTTTTATGATGCCAATAGTCTGGGAAGACGGACATCTTTGAGGCATGTCCAGCTATATGTTTCTTTTGCTTCCAAGAATTTACGCGACCCCCCTCGGGACTGCGGCGCGCTCCCAATTAGTGCTTCTCTGACAGTTTGAAGAAGGCAGCTCCGACTGGAACAAGGTGGCTGACACTCGGCGCACGTGCCAACACTTACTACATAAACTCCACATACCCCTGTCTACTTCCACACACGTATAGCTAGCTTGATGAGATGAAAGGAAGGGGCTTCTTGTCAGATCACACGACATCGTTGACATTATCGCTGAGTAATAGTGCCTACTAGATATTTCAAACATATTTTAAATATTTTAAATATTTAATTTAAATATTTGTTTGTGCGGATAATGACATATGAAGCTTTATTATTATTTTTGTTGTGCATGCTTTTTGTTGCCGTGTTATTGAAAATGTATCCTTATATTGTGGCTAACCTACAGGTCTATGTAATGTGATACCACATACAATACATATTTTTACGACCAACGTTCATAGCCTCTTCAATCAAATAGACAAGGATAGAACATATTTTATGATTTTATGTAATAGCAACGCCATTGGTTACAACACAAGAGCATGCGTTCAGTTATATGTAACCATCTCCAGTTATATGTAACCATCTCTCGGATAGCATTGCATTAAAACAAA
>JAUTBV010116355.1:0-13588 GCA_032361325.1 Lepetodrilus fucensis
CACTCTATCTCTCTCGCGCGTCTCTTTGTTTTTCTCTGTCTCTCTTTTTTTTTCAATATCTCTCCCTCTCTCTCTCTCTCTCTCTCTCTCTCTCTCTCTCTCTCTCTCTCTCTCTCTCTCTCTCACTCCCTCCTCTCTCTCTCTCTTATTACTTTATATCTGGGGTTTAAACATAAATATTATATTATATATTTTTTTAAATGAATGAGAATTTGTGATCAAGCTATACATCTTATTTAATACCGCTCCTCGACAAATGATACATACTACAATACATGTTCAATCTATCTGCCTGTCAAATACACACGATCTCATCATATCTCTCTTGTATCTGTCTGTCTTACTCTATCCGTCTCCCCCTCTCTCTGTCTGTATGTCTGTCTGTCTACCTCCTCTCTCTCTCTCATAAGAAACACATCAATTACAGTTAACTTCCAACTCTTTAACTTTCGACTTTATCTAAATCTTTAAATAGTACGACATGCTTCAGACAAAAAATAATTATTCAATGAATTTTTATAAAAAGAATTATTAAATGATTCAACGTGAGTCACCCTGGGAGGTGTCCAATTAAACTTTCTTTTATTGACAAGAATGTCTTTCATTGGACTTCATGAAAACCTTCTTAGACTGAGAAAATAAACACAGAGTCTGTGTAGTGCCATTGTAACAGTTATGAACAAAAACAATAGCAAGAGTTATCTGCGCATGTGTAAACTGATAAATTGGTAGAGCGTTCAAAGGCACCATTAATCTTCATAGTGAGTATATTTGTGATATACTAGATGAAGAAACGCAACGGAAATAATAATTAGTGTTGTGAGTTTTCTGTAAGGTTTATACTGAACTATTAAAAATTAATAAAGTTTCGTAATAAATTGAACAACAGATAAAAACCTTGCTTATTTAAGATACGACATTGTATGTATCCATTACCGAGGAGCGAAATATATATATATTTTTTTTAATATAATGCCAATATACTTTAATTAAGTTTCCCGGTACATTTTAATTACATTTTAAAACTAAATCTTGTCCACATAGTCAAGGATTTAGTCTAAATTGTAACTTTCTGTAGTTTAATATCTATAACGTAATCTTGTATCCTAAGCAGACAATTTACGACATGCTTATCTTACAATTGACCAAATCCAGCGTGGCTCTGAAATTTGCCAATTTCACGACGGGATATAATTCGTGCAGTCTGGCAACAAAGTGATGGTTTGATCAGCGTATTGCAATAAAATTACATCACACAAATTGCCATGAAATATTTACATCTCAGTCGTATCACAATAAGCCAATATTTGCCATTGTATGGAGCCCATTCAGCCTAGATTATCTCTCGCTTTTGTTTGTGAAGCCATCCCGCACTACAATCACCACACTGATAGGCATACGGAGTGGCAAGTATATTATCGAATATGTCATAAATATCCCACAACTACCCCTCTCAAATCTTATCAAACCGCAATCTATATTTACTATGCATGAAGATACAAACACGAAATCCCCGCCTACTCCACTTCTCAGCAAGGGACGTAAATTATCCATCGCAATCAGTTACTGTGCAACCTTTGCAATATTTAATTACGTTATTTAACGGATAACGGATGTTTATAAACACAGGTCTCATAAAAGCTTAAAGAGTGGTTGAATAGGACATAAAAGAAGGGATTATTTCAACCATCAGTGTTATAGAACTCTTCTAATATTGCAGGTGGATTCACCCCCGTTATGCAAGTCCGCATGGCGTCCGTATCCCTTTAATTTCAAACCGGAATTCCTCGCGGGGTGTCCGGTTAATTCTGTGAAAACAACAACAACGAGGCGCCGGACGCAAACAAGATGTAATAATCTGTTCTCATTGTATCAAAGTATATCAGTTCACGCCTGTGTTCTTTGATATCGCCTCTAACCATCCTCCCAATTCTCGACGCCCCGCTGGCGGGATATTCACACCCTCTGCGCGAGAAGCAATGAAACAGCATCACGAGCTGCGATTCTGCAGTCAATATTGTTTTGACATAATTGTCTCATCAGTAATAATAGCTATTAACAACCCCCTCCGACATAATCCCACTACCGTGGGTGTGTTCATTTCACACCACGTGCTATGAACAACGTTTTGTAGGCACTGATAGCTAAGAGATCGTCTACTCTTTTTGTCGGGGGGTCCGAGTTTGATCTAAGCCGAAGAGTTGGTCGGGGGTCCATCTTTATTCATGCATGGATGATATAAGCTTGATAATATTTATTATTCTATATCTCATAACAAATGTGTTTTATTTAATTCTCCTTTCATGTCAGTCTTCCCTTTCAAGATGATGGGCACTTTTAAATCTTAAATGGAAATACGTCTTTTATAGTGTTGATATATTATTTGGATACGGGTTAAATTAATTAATACAGTATTGTAGATACTCTGTTATATTGATGTAGATTAGACATAGCGATGAAATTACATTAGTACTTTTCTCGGAAACTCATTTACATCCTCATAGAATGCGCACAATGGCATTATAACTTTTGCAAGTGAAAAAGAAACCTAATTTAAATTATGCATGTGTGCAAACCGTTCATTTGAGAGATTGTTTGAAGGAGAATACGTTGTATTCTAGTATGGTAGTCGTCTTATGAATTATCCGGTTATGTAATGCAAGAGAAATGACTTCTAGTAATTGTACAATTGAAAAGTAAAGATTATTATTTTCAATGAACAATTACTTTATCCGCGAGCACCTCTTTAACATGTCTGAACAAATAGGCGTTCTTATCGACTTCGAATGTTAACTGGTCAAAACAATATTAATCCAAATTATAGATTTACTTGTCTGGATTTAGGAATGTATAGCTTTCTAATAAGAATATTCAAAGACTAATCAGATCAACAATGATGTCATGATCCGTCTGTAAACAAATATATTTGCTATATAGAAAGTCGTTAAATCCACATACACAATAATAGTCATATACAATATAGAGTTGTTTTCTGGAAGGCATGTTCATGTAGTAAATGATTTCTGTAATCAATCAATCAATCAATCAATTGAAAAGTACAAATTATCATTTTCAATATGCAATTATTTTATCCATGAGCACCGCTTATTTCATTAGTTGACCAGCGTATAGTAGACTCCAGTTACGTATAGAATATGCAATGTCTGCCTATCGTATATGAATAATGTATAGTACATTATAGTAAAGTATTTCCCTGTGATATTGGTATACAAAATAAATGTTGGTATATACAACTACGGAGTTACGTGCAGTCATTAATACTTAATGATTAATCCAGTTAATTGTTATTAATAGATCGTTTAATCCAATGGAAATGATTTAGTGTCAACTACGTTCTTATGTTAGACGTTCATCTTCCCATGAATAGCACGTATACGATTTATATTAATTTTATATAGGCTAACATTTAGAAAATTACCACTTGAAAGAGATTACACTTGAACTGCGATGACATTTAGCTTCTGGAAACAGCTGTCAGGCTGTTTTAAAAACATTTATTTCAACTCTCAATTTCATATTCAAACAAACCATCAACGCCACTATAATCCCATCACACGTTGTAAACGTGACTGGTATCGAAAAATGTTTAAAAACCATCCCGTAGATTATAATCTGCAATTGGCCATATCGTCCTATCTGGATTTAAGAGGCTAGTAAAGATGGCATGGGGAATTGGCAACTGTGAAACACATTACGTTGTCACTTACAAGATGACATAACAAAGATCGTGCGGAGAGTGAAATCGACAACAACAACTGCACCGGTGTCAAGCCACGGGTAATCCTCATGGCAGATTCGGCCACGCATGCACGTCAATCAAACGAAGGGTTAATCTATTTCACAAATTGATAATGTTTTTGGGTAAGCGAAATTGGTAAATAAAACATACAAATTAAGACCATTAACGCTCGTATGCATTTAGGAAGTGTCTGTGTTTTTGTTGTAAATTAATGTTTGTTGTGAGATTATTTGAGAGATAATGACGTATATTTTCTTAGCTAATCATTTCGTCTAATATTTCATACATATATTAACGGTAAGCATCATAATAACATTATCTATTATTGAATGTGTTAAACTTATAATTTGTTGTATTTAATTTAATCGATACATTTACTTTGGTTTTCTAATAACACGAATTTAGCAACTATTTTTTTTCTGCTGTGGATCCATGACACATTAATCCTTTACTTTACATTTACGTGAAACATTTTTTTTACAGGTACACATTCACTAGTCTATTCAAAAGCTAAGTAAAAAATGTTTTCATCATGTAGTCGCACACTATTTTAAATATGAGCATCATTAATACTTGTATATATCTAAAAATACTATAGAATATATGTATTTGAAATCGTAAGAAAATAATAATTAAAATCATCATAAATCTGGTAAAAATGTCAGAAATAAATGAAACAATGAACTCATTTTAGACTAATATCCGGTTTGTCAAAAGATAGCGATCCGGGTAGTCTTCGTTTAAACTCGTAATGAAATATGTTCCGCGCATTTCTTGTCTGCAATTTGTCTGTAACAGATTGTATCAGCGGGGAGCGCGTCGAAAGCTCATCATAAACATTTCTTAGACAACCTACAACAAATTGCAAGCACGTGCTCCCTCAAAGCGTGTTAAACGTGTTCGGCTTAGAGATAAAGTCCGAAGATCTACGATGAATTCGTTTCAATGATAATTGACCATAAAAAGACATCAGTTTTTATCACTGGAGTAGATAGCGATAAAGACAATCCTTCACTACAGACGGTAGTCGTCTTTAGAAGCTGTAACCTCTTGATTGACAGCTGATGACATCCACGAGGGGAATGCCATTACAAACTTGGCTACCGACGAGTCCATTAATCAGGTAATGAAATTGACCACTTACAGGGTGATAATTCGCAATCTAGAAGACTCAAGATTGTAGGGCATGTGACGAAAGATAAGGGATGAAAAATCAGAGGGGGGTGCTCCTAGCTTATTTTATATAGCAGGAAGCAACCACACAGATTTAAAGTAACTATTTAAAATTTGAACATGATGTTAACCTTCTCCCTGCTAGATTAGGCACAAACTGCTCTTTGTGGCATCTCTGGTTGCCAAGCATGGAGAGGGTTAATTTCACTGTACATTACAACACCGTCGGGATTTTTTGTACGGGTCAACTGAAACTTACATTTACGTTCAATCGATAAGATAATTCAAGTTTTACATGCATCACAATCCCCAGGGAGTTGAGAAGGTGAACTGAGTGCAATGATAAGTTGAACGGGGTAAATACTAGTGTAACGTTAGCGCTTCTAGAATAGAATAGCATGGAGTCATGCGCTTTATAAATAGACTATTTATTTATATCTACCACGAAACCTACCCTGATAACATAAACATGAAATCACATAAGGATTGCAAAAATATTTTCGCCAGCTATAAACTAAGACAACTTGAACAATGTTTGAATGTGAAATAAAGTATGTGGACATAATTACATCTAACACCAAGAAGATAATTTTATTAAAAGAAATTTAAAAAAAGAAGAAGAAATAGTTGGAGACAATATACCTACATGCTAACATTTCATTCCTGTGGTTGTATATTCAGGATGTTAACGTGACGCTCTCTCATTGAAGCTGTCGCATTTTCCTATTTCGTCACCACTTCATTTCAAATATTTGAACTATCCCCAACTGAGATAATATTAAAATTCTACATTCTATATTCCATATATTAAATATACAAACACAAATATACACCACAATAAACCATTACCAATTCAATTATTGGAGCATTTCTTAAACCCAAAGAACATGTGATTACAATTCTGAGACTATATATTTGTATACAAGGCATTCCCACAGAGTACAAGGTTATACACCCGGTCACCTAACCACAGTTTGTTTTCCTAACCGGTACGAAATAGCGCATACTGTATGGGAATATACATAAGTACACGCTTATAGGATAGACCACAAAGCCACATCAACAAACCATACACAAAGACCGTATTTACTTTATACTTTAAGCCCTATGACTGCATTCGCGTTTGAGGTACAATTCTCAGTCAAGTTTAGTGTTATGATTATTCAACGCCCAATCCAGTAAGATCACTATTGTTCAAGTTAATCTGTTAGAACATATATAAGTATTAATTCTGAATGCGTATAGGATAAGACCTTATATTACTTTATTGCCCTTTTCGGAGAATCATAATTTAGCTTTTTACAGTCAAACATGTCCAGGGTATACTGATTGCAGGACCCTGTATCCTTTACCATGTACCCTTTATCCTGTACCCTGTATCATGTGCCCTGTATCATATACCCTGTACCCTGTATCATGTGCCCTGTATCATATACCCTGTAACCTGTTCCCTGTACCCTATATTAAGTGCCCTGTATCCTGCACCATGTGCCCTGTATCCTGTACCCTGTATCCTGTGCCCTGTATCATATACCCTGTAACCTGTTCCCTGTACCCTATATCATGTGCCCTGTATCCTATATCATGTGCCCTGTATCCTGCACCATGTGCCCTGTATCCTGCACCATGTACTATGTATACCAACCCGGAGACATATAATACCCCCACTGTATTAAATAACAAATTGAATGCACCCATACCGAAGTAGTAAGGAATAGAAATAGATATGGAAAGAATAACGTGCCTTTCATGTGGTTGATGATATATATAGGATTGGGAAGATATTCTTCCTTTCTGGTTCTCCTCTTAAACGATTGTAATTGAAATATCCTTCCAATCGTTATGGTGACCAAATCCTCGAAAACACAGGCCATTATGACTATACTAACCTCCGTCAAATACCCTGGGATCACTGTCTACGTAGAACTCCGTTGCGTGGGGGTTACGTGCTCTAAATATATCGACCAATCCAAGCTAGGCGGAGATAACTCTGAATCGATATATTTAGAGCACACGTAACCCCCACGCAACAGTCACGTGTCAAGTGGAACTCTGATATCTATATACTACGAGAGCATAACATTTATTTGATATACGGATGACACTTTCTTATTTCATTTCATTATTTCTTCTTCTTCTTCTTCTTCTCTTCTTCTTCTATTCTTCTTCTCCTTATTGTTATTTTTTCCTTCTTGTCCTTATTGTTCTTCCTCATCCCGCTGCGACGTAAAACATACATTCATTCATTCTTCTTCTTCTTCTTCTTCTTCTTCTTCTTCTTCTTCTTCTCCTTCTTCTACTATAGCTGGTTATCTCATTCATACTTGCCAGTAGGAAAGGGGTTAACAAATAAAGACTAATAATTCCAATTGTACTTTAAGCGATATGTATAGATTTAATAACAATCAGTAAAACATACATGCAATGCATTTTTTAAAATATTGTTGGTAGAAGTATTTATCAACAGGTAAAAACAAAAGTGAAATCGACAAGAAATACCATTGTAGGAACGGCCTCATTATGCTATGACGTCATTGCTATGAAGAGTATATATTTATTTGTTTAAATGTTACTGTGAATTGTTTGTCTGGAAATTGCGGGCGAGCTCTATAATGAGCGGCATCATTGACCAGCCTAGGCTTGGAAGATGGACTAAATATGATCTGCGAGAGTGATCGAATACAGAACAATGGCTACACAATTGGAGCCTTCCCGTGTTATGTTTACTGAGCTCGATACTAAAAAAAAGAAAACTCTGCTTGATAACATTATCCCTACCACTGATCACGAGCGCGTCGTTGTTGCAGAGCACGATAGAGATATCTTGTTTTCTTAGCGTATCGATAATCGATACCGACGGATATTAATCGGCTAGACAAGAAGACGCAGTTATTGAGTGATCTATGCCAACAGATCATTTGCAGGCGTGTTTGAGAGGAATAAATATTTAACAAAACATATTTTGGGTGATTGCTGTGTGTTTTGGTCAATTGCAAGGCTTTGTAAAATTGTGCTAACTGGATATAGTGATTTTATGATTATATATAGATGAAAAACAGTTGTTGACACGAAACCTTCATCGGTTTCATGATACATAATATCAATACTATCTAAACAGTGCTCAGAGTGCTTGCTGTTTCCATGGGAATATAATAGGATAATTAGACCACCAAGGGATATGATGAATAATACTTTATGGATACAGATTAGACCACCAAGGGATATGATGAATAATACTTCATGGATACAGATTAGACCACTAAGGGGTATGATGAATAATACTTCATGGATACAGATTAGACCACCAAGGGATATGATGAATAATACTTCATGGATACAGATTAGACCACTAAGGGATATGATGAATAATACTTCATAGTACAATATCGGCTTGAATAAATACATACTAGTAAATACATAAATAAATAAATGTGGTTCGTGATAATGATGAAGGATGAAGTTGGATTTACGATATACGATCATTTATATACTAACAACTTGTCCTATAGGGCTATGAGCACATATTCGAGCGTGGATTTGGCGCATAATAAATGTGTATATTTGTATTATTATTATTATTATTAGTATTATTATTATTGTTAGTAGTAGTAGTAGTAGTAGTAGTAGTTAATGAAGTTCCATAAGCTAATGCTGGTCTAGCTTGAGAAGAGAATATGAAAATATATGCTTTTACAATTTTAGAACAGTTAAAAACATTTAGGTTTTATTAAGGCGAATTTTGCAAGAGTATGTATCATTAAGATTGAATTCTTCCAGATAAACATGCTCGTCATATATCATATTTATGTATCTGTGTTCATGAAGAAATTCCCAGTATACTGTACCTATAATAAAAGAAGCGCATTTTATTTGCGTTATTGGAGTTATCTTCCCTGTCCTGCCACTACTTCCGTTTACATGCACGTGTCATTAAAAATTGGAACCAAAAATTGGAACCGCGTATGATGTACTATAGTTTCCATTATAATAATATTGAAATAAAAATAAATGTATATAATGAAAAACGAAACCTCGAATCATAGATTTATAACACTGTAAACAGAACAACCCAGATAATTTAATATTGATATTATTTACAGAAATATATATGTCAGTTAATTTATGTTATTTTAAAGTACATGCTCTATAATTGATCGGTAATGCTGTTTGTATATATTTCAAATATTTATGATTACATGGACGTTCAAAGCTAACTTTCATATTTTCCCAAACGATCCTATAGTAGCGATTATATTTTTTTTTAAATCGAATAAAAGCTTATTCAGATGTTGTGGGTTTCCTCCTTCCTATAACTGATAATACAAGCCGCGGTATATATTAATTAATCTTCAAAGCGTATTTAAACCCCAATTTTAAAAAAAACTAAAAAGAAAATTCAACCTAAATTTGCAAAGTAATCCTTAGGTCAATCGTGTGAATAAACCATGGCACGATTTGTATAGTAAAAGAGAGAGAAAAAAATTACCTATCATCACTTTTGAAAATAATCTTTATTTGTAACTGCCACTGATGCGTGGCCAAAAACAAAATAACAGTTTGACGATTATTCTTAAATGCTAGAACAATACAATATAGATTTTTATTTGTTATATCCAATAGTGTTGCTTCATGCTATTCTTCTTGTATAATCGCTTAACGCTATTCTCGAGAGGTGAAGCAGTGCGCTGACTCTGAAATTGATCAAAATACTCGGTGTCAGACTGGTTTATAAAAACATTATTGAGTTGGTGGATATATACAAATAAACGTATGAATAGCTGGGAAGAGATAAATTCAATAGATTTTTTTCTTTGTAACAAATGTGATGTGAAGGCGTATTGACAAGCGTATTTAATACGATGTGAGAAAGTGTAATCGCTTTGGAATGTGGATATAGTCACACCTACGTTTCATTGTAAATTTGTAAGGTCATAAATATAGATAATTAAAATTAAATAGAACTTTGTTTGTTATGGGGTAATTGCATAAAATCAAATTACAAGTATTCGTGTACGAGTATGTAAGATACTATATAATTTATTGCAATTGTTGTCATGTTTAAAGTAGGCCTACTGTGGGCAATATAAATACAATTATATTATGAAATACAATTATGAAATACAATTATATACTATGAAATGGTACTAACTTTCAAGTAGATTAATGACATTTCTAAAACATTTCATGAATACTAAGTTGCATGGAACTAATGGCACAGGCGATACAGTGTACGACTATAAATCCACAAAGATTTGAATTCGAATCCAATTCATAGTTTCCTTATAAATATTATAATCACTACGGTGGATACGTTATAAACGTTCTTAGACGTCTGGGCACCAGAGGTCTTACCGGTATTCTCGAAACGTTCTTACGAACTTCTTAGCCTAAGAACAGTTCGTAGCCATACTATAAGAATCGTTACGAACTCTTCTTAGGCTAAGAAGTTCGTAAGAAAATTTCGAGAGTAGGCCCTCTGGTGTAAATCCACAATGTACTGCTTATATCATGACTGTATCACTGTAACACACGAATATTGTAGGTTCGTCTCCTACCATAAACATATCATCATGATATATCGTTGGCATTCAGTGTCATTCATTTTCATTGTCATTCATTTTCATCGGTCAAGTTACAAAAGTTACAAATGCTGCTTGCCGATATTTATAAACGTTGTATGATGATGATGATACTACTACTACTACTACTACTACTACTACTACTACTACTACTACTACTACCACTACTACTACTACTACTCCTACTACTACTACTACTACTACTACTACTACTACTACTACTAAAAACAATAAAATAATAATAATAATAAGTCCAAAGCGTACAAATGAATACCTGGTTTAATGTGCACTCATTTCACCTTCTCAACTCCCTAGGGATCATATAAACAAAAATGACATTTCTGACGTTATATATGGTTAACATTCACAATTCCACCCCACCCGACAGGCTATTGCCTAGGCATACATATTAATACGCATTTGAACTTTTTACAAATGTATATTGAACACAATGCTACTAATAAAAAAATCTTCATTCGAACATAATCTGACAAACAGTTACAACAAAAAACTGATATTAATTAGAGGCGTGTGTTTATTATACAAATACTTCGTTTCTCGGACACGAAATTGGAATAGACATGTGATTGTTTTTCTTCACTGTGAATATCATTGGCCGCACTGTGAATATCATTGGCCCGCACCGTGAAGATGGATTCATCAGCACAACAAACCAATTGACCCCCTCGTTGTAAAATATAACTCCATTCATACGAGCTGGAAAAACAAGACTAGTCACAAAAATACGCCTTTTGCAGGTGTAGGTTTAGAGCGGGTAAGTGATAAATACACAAAGACGTTTTGTACCAAGAACCTTTTTTTCTTCTTACGGACACTACCGAATTTGAATTACTTGGGGAAAGTTAAACAGGAATATGAATGTTTATTATGAGTTATTGGAAAATAGACAGCAATATAATTTAGCCGTCATTTGCATGTGCGACTAAACAAACACTTCGCGCATCAATATTTGGAGCGCAATAATCGAAAAAGAATGGCTAAAATACGTTTTGTTAAAGTACAGTGTCATTTTCTAAATAAGACGTTTTTTGCTTCAGCCTTTTCTCTTTCATTCATAAGGTTTATGAAGTCTTGAGTTGTGATTTTAACCCACATTATATCAGCGCCGCTTTCATTCCGTATTTTACTTGTTCCGTCTTTTCAACAACCTTCTTTTAGATTGTTCTATATTTCCATAAAACTGTACATAAAATGTCCTATAATGCAATGATTGTGAGATAGGTGTTTGTTTTAACATCAAGTACGATGTGTGTGTGTCCCATCTCCACGAGAGCACACCAACGGGCCAATAATTCTACTCTTCGCAGCTGCCTGCTCTTGACATATCGTTCACAGTCCTACTTTTAAATAGACCCAGAAGTTACTGTCGTTCCTATCGACGTCGCCTTGTTGTTTTTAGTGAGTCAGACAGTCAATGAATTGCATTTATAAATTGCACAAGATGACACTCATGCACGTCATGAATAATCTATGATGAATGAACACCGTGCAATATATTCACGGGTGAAGACACAATATATGATTCTTCCTATATTTAGTCTTCGTCATGGGTGAAGGTTATGTAAGGGAGATAATTCTAATAATTCAAATTGATGAAAATATTATATTATTTGTATGTATTGTAGGTATATTTGAATGATGTAGCCAAAATAAAAGGTTAAATTCAAATTGATGAAACTTTTGAAACTAGTACTATATTATTGTGTATGTACTGTATGTATACACGTTTTAATGATGTATACAGTACACAAGCTGAGAAGCTAATAAAAATGGTCTGTCTGTCTGTCTGTTTCCGATCGGGTTTCCTTATATTTAACAATGTTTCGCAGCCCCGTGTCATCGGCGGACATGATTAGAACACTCTGTGAGTTAACGACTGATGTTTGATTGAATCGTTAAACAACTTAATGAATTCTCAGACAGACAATATGGCGACCTGTTTGGCCCGGGAAAATTAATAGAACTCATTAAGTAGAACTCATTTAGGCTCACAGTCACGAGTCAAATAAAACTAAAACAAAACTGAGGATCCTTTTGTTATAATTAAGTGGAACAGACGGTGGAATGGGGCGTAATTTGTGGCCAACAGATTTCATCAGCAAATAATGAAATACCGTTACGTCCCCTAAATCCGAAATGTTTGCAGTAACTTTTTATTATACAAATTACCATCTTGGCTTCGTATTCAACCCAGAGCAATTTTGATAAGCTATAAAAGATGTTTATTTTAAACAAATTTCTCTACTATCGTCCAAGGTGGTAATTGAGAGAGATGAAAATACTGCGAAATCCCGTGGAGGGTCGTTTTCAGTGCTCGCTTCTGACACAACGGTTACTCGCGCTTTTTACAACCCCGTGGAGACCCGGATGGTCGGCCATTTTGTTATGCTTGAACGAACACAAGTGAGACGTTTTGTTGTCGTGAAGAGTCTGGTTTAGGGGGCAACTTTAAATGATTTCATTTGCCCAGAAAAAGACTCGTCTTTTTTCTTTCATTCGAGTAAAAAACATGAGTAAATTACGCGTCGATGGAAGTTCAACGAGACGTCTAATATTCGCGCGAAGGTTGTAAATGGATGGATCCAAACCGGCTAATTGTATGGCATGGCACCTCTCCGATTGCTGCTAGGATCCCCCTCCCCCTTCCCACACCCCCACAAACCATCCATATGCTATTGTGATTAAATTAGGTTGCAGAGTTGTAAAGCTAAATGATGTTTTGACTGAATATACTTGTGTAAAATTAGGAAATATTCAATAGCTCAAAAGACCGTGAAATTTAAATGCCGAACTTGGTCGGGATAATGTTCAGCCATTCAAGTGACAAACCAGCCTCGTCATGCTTAACGATCGCGTGAACTTTTCTTTTAAAGTTGCAAAACGTACTTTTAGAAAGTTAGACGACAGACTCAAATGAAAGAAATCACCGCACACAACGCACACATCCACAAATACATCAACTCAACGCACGTGTACACATGCTTGAACAAAACCTTTTCGTACTATATGCAGGCAAGGAGAAGATATACAGGCAAGGAGAAGTGATATTTAGATT
>JAUTBV010116366.1:0-13587 GCA_032361325.1 Lepetodrilus fucensis
CAACTTCCGGAACATTCCAACTTTGGTAATCGCGTGCTTCGTTAGCTAAAATGTCAAACTTCACACTAATATATATATATAGAATTATTCCTACTCTAGAGTATCCGTTTTAATTTTTACAACAAGTAAGTTAGAGAGTGATCCGGAATACCTGTGATCCGGAACTGCCTGACGCACTGTATCACCAATAATTTAATTGCTTTTTCAGACTGCGAGCCGCACGCGTTTTGCTGATTGGAGTGAAGGGACTTGGTGCCGAAGTGGCCAAAAACATTGTCTTGGCTGGCATCAAGTCACTCACTCTTCTTGACTCCTCACTGGTGAGAGCTCCACAGATGTATTTCTTCACGACAAATGGTCTCATTATCTGACATCTAGTGCCATCATTACAAATATTAATATCTTGAACATATTGCATAACACATGGGGACAGAGTGGTTTGTGATTTGGGTGCTTTTTCAGTTGCTTTTTCATTTCATCGCACCCTGCTGAATTAGGTATCAGCACTGCTCTTTACTATTTGCCCTGTAGGCAAGTAACTGAAATGTTAGTCTGTAGCCCTGGCATCTACAAACTTTGACTCCCAACACAATATATGCGTTTTCAAGTTGAGGAATTGTCTGTTAATTCAAAAGTTATTACCAAGTCTTATTGCCAGATTCACTTTCGATGATGTGCTCTGAAATAACTGATTTATGTTGATTTTAATTATAATTATAAATGATTAGAGACAAGCATATATTATCGGGCATGACAATTTTCATTGTAAATCTGCTGATTATTTTGTCTAGGACTCCAGCGGTTGATTTATTTTCCCTGGATGTGGCTTGGGGCCTTAAGCCAGAACATGAGCTTATTTCCCACTGAATTTGAAATTACAATTGTCTTTTTTCCATGCCTGATATGTTGAAAGTTAGTGTTGTGTATCATCATGTTGTTTTTGTCATTTCTATCCAGGTTGATGCAGAGGATTCACATGCCCAGTTCCTGGTTTCAAGATCTGATATCGGCAAAAATGTAAGTCGTCTTTCAGATCATTTAGTTTAGTTACATGCAGGGTTAGAAGTTCCCACTCGCCCGGCGGCCCGTGGCGACCTTCTCTTGTTATGGGCGAGTATCTTTTTAGGGAAACCGCTCTTCATATTTAGCCCATTGGCTTGTTCAAAATTGTAAATCTTTGCACTAACTTCCAACCCTGTACATGGTTTGTAATATGTTTTTTTTGCTAAATACATAAAATCATACCGTCATCAATTCCACAGATCTAAATGATTAAATTGACCTCTCATGTTTCCAATGAGATAACAACATTAATATCCTTGTATACTTCTCAGGGAGGTGAGAAGGAACATGTGTGCACACTGATCCATTGACTGGGTAATAATGTAGCGCTATGACCATGTTTTCTAGCATGGATTTTATACGATATAAACATGCACATTATTATTATTACAGTATTATTATTACTATTATTATTATTTTTCAGAGGGCCGAGTCGTCGCTCCATAGTGTTCAATTGCTGAATCCCATGGTGACAGTCACGGCAGATCCTGATGACATCTCCTCAAAGGACGACGCATTCTTCTACAACTTTGACGTCATATGCGCCACATGCCACCCGCCAGACACGCTGTGCAGAATCAACAAGATCTGCGCCGAGAAGGACATCCAGTTCTTCAGCGGCGACGTCTTTGGTTACTATGGTTACATGTTCAGCGACCTGGGAGAGCATGAATATGCTGAGTAGGTGGATGAGTCCTAAACATTCATTAATTCATCAGAAAACAATTGATTGGAGACGTGACCATTTGCATTTTATTAGTGTCACATTTATGTCTAAAATCTAGAGGTCGCATTAAATTAGTGATGCATTTATTTCTTGATTTACAGTATATCATGTAAATATTTGATCATTCATAGTATATCATGTAAATGTTTTATCATTTAGGGAAGTTCCCAATACGAAAGCTAAGTCTGAAGCTAAAGATGAAGAAAATGGGGAACCGTCGCCAAAGAAAAGCAAGAAAGATGAACCACATACGCTTGTTGTAAAGAAGGTAATGGTTCTGTTAATCTTTATTCCTGTCAAACTTTGTAGGTAGATTTTGTAGAAAGAATAACGAACCAGCTTAGGAACTGTGCAACAATATTATGATTTTTACCTTTTGATTTTATTTCAGTTGTCACATTTGGATGAAATATTCCTGCAGGAACGTAAAGCATTTAATCAGTCAAAATCAATTTATGTATCCCGATCTTATTTACCTGATTAAATCCTGATTTAACAAATTGTTTAGCAATACCTGAATCAAATGTAAAAATATGTTTAATTGCAGTCCATGACCTTCTCACGGCTTGAGAACGCCCTCAACACTGATTGGAGTTCAGCTGAGATGTTGAAGAAAGTGCGGAGAACTCCCAATACTTACTTCATTATGCAAGGTATAAGTTGTTGTCGGCTTTTTAAACAATTTTGGTCCGTGGGCTTTACACATCCTTTAATTCATTCAGTGGAATTGTATTAGGTATCACACTTTCCAGTTGGCAATGAAACTTTGTGGCAGTTTACTCAAATTGAGGAAGGACGTAATTTTACAAGACCAATGGAGTAATTAGAATTTGAAATGTTAATATTTTTGTTCAATATCTTGAAATGCTCATGAAATGTTGTAATATATTTAACTTTCTCCATGATGGAAGCAACTGTAGATGCCTAATCCAGCAGGCAGGGGGTTAATTTACTTTGTAACTAATTCTTGTTCATCCTTCTTGTTTCAGTGTTGCTTGATTTCTACAGTAAACATTCGAGGCGGCCTTTAACCAAATCCAAAATGGCCGACCTTGAGGAGCTAGTACTTGTAAGGGAGAAAACCATCGATAGACTCAAAGTTGACAAGAAAATGGTCCCTGAAGATTTTGCAAGGTTTCTGCTTAATTTATCTACTCCTAAAAGTTTTATAAATTATCCTAATAACTTGCTGATTTTACTTCATGATGCAGAATAGTTTGGTACTCTATGCAGTAATTAGTGAGAACATTACATAAATATTGTGATGTTGCTCCGGTATTTAGATTTATGATTATGTACACCTTTGTCAGTTTGGTAAGTGCTCTTGTGAGATGAAGTTGTCCTTGCAATAAGTCAGAATTAGAGGTATTTCATTATTTTGTTGTTTCTTTCCAGGTTGTGTTTCGGTGAACTCAGTCCAGTCTGTGCAGTGCTTGGAGGTGTTCTTGGGCAGGAAATCATCAAAGTATGTGCTTGTATCTGATCGTGATGATGTAACTCGCTCAATCTGCACCCAGAATCAGTATTCACAGACGTTACCTTTCTGACTCGATCATGAACCGAGATCAAAGCGCTACAGTCGGTACTCGTAGTCCAATCAGATTCGCTCTAAGCTCTGCATACTTTGCACTCACAACAACAAATATTTCGCAAGTCTCGTCGTCACCTCATATAAGTTGATACTGTCACTGGTTCCATACACAGATGGCATAGCATAACAAGAACCTTTTCTCTTGAATGGCTACACAGGCTTTCATCTGTTTGACATTCAATATTGCTCACAAACTTCTACATCGTCGCCTATGGGTGAGATATTCCCGCCGCGACGTAAAACATTAAATCAATCAATCTACAGCGAACGTTTCGCCATTTTGGACGTTTTGACAAGGTCTACACAAGGGGAGACAACTCACTCTGCCGACAGGGTTAAATCTGCCTGCTGCATTTAGGTGGGGAATGATGGGAAGGGGCTATAATGTAGTAAGCGAAGCTCGGAATCGGAGCTGTGATATGAGCAAAATAATCTTGGTTAACGGGCAACCATAGCAAAATAATATTGAATACAGCTCAATTCAATTTCCAAATCGAGAAAAAGGACTTGTATCCTCACATGAACTAATTATTTCACGATCAAATCACTTGCTCTCTCTCTCTCTCTCACACATGTGAGCCTTGTGTGAACTATTTAATTTTTTACCAACTGTGTGGTGGTTAAATGGAAATAAAATTCATTGACCGATTTCTATACTTCCATTCACAGGCTGTTTCACAGAAGGATCAACCCCACAACAATTTCTTTTTCTACAACGGCACGGACGGTAACGGAATGGTGGACAACATAGTGGCAAGATGATGACGTCAGTAGCGGCGGCGGATCAATCACAAACTTCATCAATAATCAATAACTGTATACACAGTGACAGCAAACAAAATTTCACAAAATTTCACAAAAAAACATAACATGTGGCATGTCCATCTGTTTGAAATGTTCAAATATTGTTGGTCTGTTCGTTTTGTAAGTTAAGGGCCCTCTAATAGAATGTGGAGGGTGTGGCAATTATACTGTGACTATGCCTTTACTGGCTATTCATATTGCTCTGGGAAAGAGCTGATTTATCGAGAGAGAAAAAATCTTATTTTTGAGATCGATTATTCATTGTTCATTGTTTTAATACCATGACTTCTATGTGTTATAAGATTCTGGAAATCATGTATTTAGTGTACACTAATGGCATTATGCATTAACCCTCTCCTTCATGGATTAGACACAAATACTGCTCTTTCGCGCATCATCAGGGAGAGGGTTAATTGTATGATGTTGCAAGTTTGGTAAAATGACAATTTTCACATTTTTGTATTACAGTGATATCTCAAAGATAATATGTATGTCCTGTTACTAGCATTTTCTGCAGAGCTTTTGATCAAAATTCCAGTGAGTAGTACCAGATAGTAATGTATATTTTGACACATTTAAAATATAAGTATAATAATGTGCATATTTGCAGTTATGTAGAGACTGCGAAATATTCAGCTGTAAACTTAATGCTTCACCTGTGAAGCTATTTTCAGAAGAAACTTGTGCATCCATTGTTAGTAGCAACTCAACTATCCACATGTTCTGATTACTCAATTCATATTCAAATCGCAGTCTGTTTGCCTTTTCTAGTGCTCAGAATCGACACTTGGTATAATTTATTGGTGCTTCAATGGATTTGTTTGAAGCTGAGTAAAATTACTTAGTGAACGTTGAACAGGGAAATCATTGAATGATATGTTTATTGTACATGTTGTACAACATTGTCATTTTCACTTAGACATTTTTTGTTATTCATGCGAATACTACAATGTCTGATTCCATATGTACCTGACCAAACAATATCTGACAAATAAAAGAGACATTGCCTTCACTTTTTCATTCTTGTTATTTTTAGAGTTCTGCTGGATAATATAGATGTAGTCAAAGAAATAATTTAATATCAGAAATAAAATGCCAACTCGTTCCACAATGACTGCACAAATGGATCCAATGGTGTGGGTTCCATGGAAATAGCCCTGTTATAGGCAATTTTCTTTTTGGATTTGCCAGCTAGTGAGTGAGTGAATATGGAGTTTAATGTTGCTGCAGGAATCTTTCACCCATTTGCGAATGATTTAATCCTCTAAAACTAAATGTATAGAAAGAGTATGATTGAATTGGAACAATTGTGTAGTAAATGGATCAACCTTGAAGGAATGCTGTTCAGAATGAGGAGGAAATATGATTATTTCTGATAACTTATTGCTTAAAATGAAGAGCGGATCATTGTGGTTTTTTGTGTGTTTTTTTTCTTTGATCCTAAAAAAGGTTACATTTGTTACATATCTTTCAATCTCGTGTAGACCAATCAAAAGAACAAAAATCGATATAAATCTGAAAAATCTGGTAAATGGGAGACAACTCTTCCTACCTTATCGAGCGCTATAAATCCCATAATGCACTGGCCAGGTTGACAGGTGCTACGACAATGGCTGAAGAGTCTCGTCAACTCGAAATGACAACATACCATCGACGTTTGGACAGAACTCCAGAGAAAAACTTCCATAAATTACCAGTCAGTGACAAAACACTAATCAGTCAATTAAGACATGCGACAGAGCACACTGTGTTGGTTGTTAGTAAGCTAAAAGATGACGTTGAAGACCGGTCAGTTTTGAGATAAAATTATAAAATGTCGGGTGTCGGATTCTGTGATTGGCATTGGTAACGTTGGTGTTATTGGCTCATGCATTCTCCAATTATCTTGGGATTTGTGGCTTTGGGTTGTAGTCTGGTGTTATTGATCCGTTTTGTTATACACGTGCTGGTTTATTCCTATGAATTTGCTGTCAACAACTTTTCTAAATGAACTGCAATATTTTACGTTTGCTTCCTTGATTTTGTGATATGCAACATTGAATATTTATTTGACTGTTAGCAGTATTGCCTCTTCTCAATCAAGAACATATATTTCTTTTAAATAAAATGTATACTATCGTGTAATGGGTTTCCGTGGTATTAGGTAATTTCACATTCCCTGCAGCGCTAAACCTGATTGAAGTTGGTGTACTTCCACCTGCAAATGGTCGCAAATGGGTGAAAGATTCCCGCAGTGACGTTAAACTCTATATTCACTCACTCACTCACTTCCACCTACGTAGATGCATGCACACATAGAAGCATATGCGATTTCCATGATTGTTATCTTGGTAAATAGAATGAAAACAACAGAATGAAAAACAACATAATGAAAAACAAAAAATGCTACCATTTCTTATTTTGTACTACTTATCCAAAATATAAAATTCAGAATACATCTAATGCATCATGATCATTAATAAAAATAATAAATCTGTCTATAAGCTATATCCAGAGCTCTAGACTAACATTTTGAGGCACTTGCCCACAGAGCAAATCAGGGCAAGTTGGAAAGGCACCAAAGGTTCTAAATGTTAAAAAGTAGATTGCCTGCAGTGCAAATTAACTTGCCCCTGTACGTCGGGCATATGTTAGTCCAGAGCCCTGATATCACCAAATCGGCAAATGCATTAAACAATGTACGCCAGAGATTGACCAGAGCTTTAGCAGCCTCACTGCCAATTGATCCAAGCTAGTTGTTGACTGGTTAACCATGTAGCTAGTGGCCTCTCGTGGTAAGAAATGTGAAATTGTTGAATTTAGGTTCGAAGCGAGCTACACACAATCGACGATCATATCTCAATTCTAATGTTTAACATAAGGAATTAACACTTGCTTCCTCATCCTGTTATCGCAACATACTGCTATTTCAATGCTTAAATCAGAAATAGAGTTTAGTTGATGATCGTATTGAAAATCATATTCAGAAAAGAAAAAGCGTTAATATTTTAGGTGATAACTAGTTGCAATTAGTAGACGGTTTCACTCCATGTCCATACACTCATAGACAATGTCTGTGATAATTATTAGCGTGATAACAAGTGATATCTACTGGGAGTTTGCATTTATCATTTGTCATACCATTGTTGTCATCAGACATTGTGACGTCATAGTCTGCCATGATGTAGTATGAGTGATGGTACATCAATTTTCTCATAAATGACACATCATAAAGCACAATACTCTTCTCAGAATTATGGTTTTGTAAGAAGCATTCAATTTATTAAAGATGTTTTTGATTAATCTTGTGTGGTTTTTCTATAATATATTCAGAACCTGGTGATTTTAAGATAGCTTCAATTACTTGCTTACAGAGAGAAAACCATTGAGCAGGAACGATCCCTACGACATGAAGTGGAGCAGAAGTTAAGAGGTCAACTAGTTGATATGTACAAGAATTCTTCTGTGAACCGTGAATTGCATGGGAGATTGACTAAAGGAAAGAAAGCGGATGTTGTATATGAAGACATGGATGCAGTCCGTGAAAACCCTGCTGATTCGCGTTCTGTTACAGACAATATGGTGTAAGTAATAACAGGGCTAGAACTTAACTTTAAAACATACTTGGCCGAATACTGTAAATCATGAAATTAACGCGAGCAGAATATTAATGCGAAAAATACGACCGCCGTATTGTCACATTTAATTGCTGCGCATTAAAGGTAAGATTGATGAACAAACATGAATGGAGACATGGCCGTTCGCATTTTATTGGTGTCGCATTTATGTCTAAAATCTAGAGGTCGCATTAAATTAGTGACGCATTAATTTCGTGATTTACAGAATCTATTTTAAACTTCTCCGACAGGTACGGCTACACAAACCTGCGACACATCGCCTCCCTGATCAGTGGGGTGGGAATCTTCTGTCTGGGCTCCGGATTGTCATGGTACCATGGTATCCAGGGCTTCATCCACCCTGAGGAGGTTACGTCAATATCATGGGTAGGGAACGTATTTGACCACATCTCTCATGTTCGTTCATAGACTGGCTGAAAGCTTAACCTTGGTTACAACAAGTAGTTGATGCCCATGCATGTGTTAGTTGAAGAAGAATGTTCTTTGCCATCTTCCAATATTTTGCAAAGATTATGGCCCTGCTCCTTTCAAGCTGTTCTGTTTGTACTTTCTGTCCGAGATATGTGCGGTTACAAAGGTGTTCTCGGTCTCCGGGACATGTACCAGCGAAATAGGTGGTGCTGGCTGACTCCATTCTAAAGAACAGTACATGTACTAGACATGTGACAGAACATTAGAAAGGAGCACACCCAATGTGTAAGTTGCTTTCATCAAATGTTCTGTTGTTTTTCAGGCTCTAGGAACACTTGCTGCGGCCTTTGTTAGTGAAGGGGGTAAGCTTTATTTATATGTGCTTACAGATAATAATAGTTAATTATCAAGTGTTGCCTATGTACAATACATGTCATAGCCGTCTTGTATAAGCCCAAGTACATTTCAGGTGGTTCGGAGAAATCATGATCTTGGAAACTGCGTATATATGACACAATATCTGCTAGTAGCTAAACTGATCGCTTTTGGTCATGGATGGAATATGGCATTTGTGGTAGCATTTAATTTTTGTCTTATTTAGTTTTATATAACTATCCAATTACAAGTAATCACCGGTGACCCTTGTAGGGGGTGGTCAATTGATTTAATTGGATATTTTCATAGAAGGAATTTCTCACAGTCACATGGTAACATGTAACTGCTTTGTGTGTTTCCAGCTACTCTTCTTGTAGCAGTAAACCAAGTAAGAAAAAGCAGCAAGGCAAGGAATATGAAGTTTTGGGAATATGGTAAGTTAAAAATCCTAATTAAAAAATATTGTTTTAAAATTTACACGATTTTGTCATGAAATAGGATCATACAGCTTATCGATGATCTAGGGCTTGCTCCTTTCTAGTTGTTCTGTCTGTACTTTCTGTCCGACGCATGCACACACTGTGCAGTGTTGATCCTTGGTAACTGCACATGCGTTGGACAGAAAGTACAGACAGAACAGCTAGAAAGGAGCAGGGGCGGGATGTAGCGCAGTGGTAGAACGTTGGATTTCGGGGTTCCAGGTTCAAATCCCGTCCCGGGGGCCCCGGCATCAATGTTCGCGAAAGTTACCTTTCTGACGCGATATTGATAGGATGCACTGACTGTAGAGTGGCAATGCAGTTATCATCCTTGGTTTTGTCAGTACCAGCCGGTGCTCGCAGGTTTACTGCAACATTCAGTGCTATGGATGTTGCGGGTTTCCTCCTTCCCTAAACTGACAAGTCATGATATTAGTGAAAGATTCTAGAAAGCGACTTTAAACCCCAATTCTGATATCTAGCTTTGTTTGATAAATTGGAGTTTGCCACTAAAAAAATAAAAAATCATGATTTTAATGGGGTTTTTTCATACCTCAATGTACAGTAAAGAAATGGTAGCTAAGACTATAATTAATTAAAAATATACTTATGACAGAACCGTCTAAATTGACAACATGAACAAATTTATGGTCACTTCCCACACTAGCGATTTCTGTCTGTATTTTTAGTCTCGCCAACCCATCGCACAATATCTAGCATGTTTTGATATTTGGAGGACCGCACACTAGGCGATCGAAATCCGATGGAAATCGCTAGTGTGCGGCCACTGTTAACTACACAGACTAGGAATGTTGCACAAACACGCACACAATAACCATCTAATAACAAACTCTTAATTCTGTTTTATCATTAATAAATTAAGATCAAAATGATGTATGGATTTTGTTTTTAAATGGTTGCAATAAATCATCCAGATTAAAAAACTACTACAAGCCAATTACTAGAGAATGACGCAAATCTGTGTTATTAATGTCCTTGCATTGTCTTCATACACTCAGTAATTGAAAATTAATTGGCAAATAATATCTAGCAAACATTCTCTCATTTCCTTTTTGTAACTAACATCAAAATGATGTCCAATGAAGGAATTAGTTGTATATTTCCTATAGTAATACATGATCATAGGTGCCTTTCCATGAAGCTCTCATGTCCACTGCGACACCATAGTGATGTCTAATGATTGAATTAGTTGTATATTTCCTATAGTAATACATGATCATAGGTGCCTTTCCATGAAGCTCTCGTGTCCACTACGACACCATAGTGATGTCTCATTGGTCATCGAGATGTACAGCAGCACTATTGTCTATACACTAGCTTCGCAGAAAGGTGCCCTAATCATTAATTATAAAAATACCATATCATTGATTTACCCTGCCCCTATCAGTAAATGATTATCATCCTAACAATATTAACATGGTATTTCTAATTGCGATACAGGTATGTTATCGGCAGTACATCTAGGCCCTGGTTTTGTCAGTGCACGCGAGACTGGTATGTTTTGTGTACATACTAGCTGCCTACATGCATTATGTCAATAATCGGACGTGTCTTGTCTATCTATCTGACAGCCGGGGTGAAATATTGGTTGATAACAACGGAATCGCTGCGCTGCCCAAACAAATCAAGCTATTCACACAGGTTCTAAATCATTCGTGCTGCCATAATATTGGAAAACCTTTCTGTTGTTTTCTGGTTTGTTTTTATTAGTTAATTGTGTGTGTGTGTTACTGTTGTTTCTCTATTCTGCTTGAGCCAGTGTTTAAGGACTTGCATTCCAAGAAGTATATAGTATTTATATAATGGTCTGAGTGATAACATTTATTTGTTTAATTTGATTTTCTTTGTGACTGTCTCTCTATTATGTCGAGCCACAGTTTGAGTGCATTCCATGAAGTATGGTATTTGCGTACTCCAAGTGATATTGACTGTATTTCTGCCATTCTATCTTTTTCATAAGACTTGTGTCGCGTATGGGCAAAATATTCCCACTGCAATGAAAAACTAATTCAATCGATCAATATAATGTTTTCTCTGTGATTGTCTCATTATACTGTCTGGGCTACTGTTCAAGAGTATATTCCATGAAGTACAGCCGTGTATGAATTTAAAGAGCATCCTGGGGGTCATTTGAAAATCTGCAATGTTAAAGGTATCTGTGGGACCACATGCAAATTACAGTTCCCCTTATTTTATTTCTTAATTTCTAACATTACAGTGTTAACATCCAAGGGGAATGCAGGATATATTTATGTGTAGTGGCACCACCAAATTTGAATTATGACAGTTACTTTGTTCTTCCTCAGACTTATGGCCTAGGTACGTTTACCTACATCTTCAGAACAAACCCATTTCAGTGTTCGAAATAAAGAAAATAATAAGTGGGTCATTCTCCATAGGCCCAATGTTAATGGTTGTAACATCTGTAAATTTCAGGGGGTCACACAGATACCTTTAACACTGCAAATTTTCAAATGACCCCGGACCCCCTATTAATTAGAACACTGCTGATTTACAGAATGAGAAGAAATCATTAGTGAAGAGAGACAGTGTCAACCGGAACACATGGTTACAGACTAGATCCTCAGATATCTCTCTCACACATGAAATCATGATCAAGTACCATCCTCATGGTGACTTCCTCATCGTTAACAAACAAGACAAGGCATAAAAGTCCTTGACAGAATTGGACATCGTTACTAAGCCACGTTTGCAGAACTCTCCAAAACCTTGTAGATGTCCTGGGGATATAGTATTAACTGTATGCTGGAAGTTTGAAGGGATGTGATAGATCAGGAAGATTATCAATATCATGTAGGACAGGTGGTAATGCTGTAGGAATTTGTCAGACTTCTGAACCAAAGGTCTCGAGCTATCCTGCCTTGGGGGTATCTGGAGGCCTATTCTCGAAACGTTCTTACGATTGTAAGACAGTCTTATCGATTCTTATAGTATGGCAGCAAGTCATGATATTAGTGAAAGATTCTAGAAAGCGACTTTAAACCCCAATACAAAAACAATAAAAAATAAACAATATATAGTATGGCTACGAACTGTTCTTATGCTAAGAAGTTTGTCAGTACGTTTCGAGAATAGGCCCTCTCGCATTGTTCAAAATAGAGCCCGTCCACGACGGGTTATTTTCAGCGAGGACGTGTAACATTTTATCCTTGCACGCCCACATGTTGTGTTACTTTTTGTTCGTTTTTCAAGATGTATGTCATCGGTCACTGGCCAACATGTATGAGGACGGGTAACTTCTCAGACTTTCCAGTCCTCATGGCTGGCGGTGAAATTGCTGGAGTTTTATACACTGCCTCTGGCACATGTGTTTGCTTTCTGACATAGGATGTGTTGTATGTCTGCCCTGTAACAGTGCTCTTATCTGTGGTTTGTCAGTACCTATCGCCATGTATGGGTGAAAGATTACAGCTGTGACGTAAAGCAATCATTCATTCACTCATCAGCACCTTATTTGTCCTCAGAGATGTCTTGTAACACAAAGTTCTACACTTCATTAAGAATGAAAAAAAAAGAATTTTATTTTCCGCATAAGACTCGAGAGAAGTGATCTATATAGCATCTTGAAGATGTGTGGGTTCTGAACACTTCATCAAAAGTAAATCACTTCTGTCTGTCTTTTGGGGACATAAAATATCTTCATCCATCTTTCTGGAACACCAAGATTAAGTGTTAAATATTCACAAGCTTCAGCAGTTAAGATGATATATTGTGTTGTCAAAGAAACAATTGAGTCATCCGTCATGATGTTATATTTCTTTTACCGCCTTAGAAATGGGTTCTGTCGTAAGTCATATTTTAATGAAAATCGATTTTGATATTTGCCTTAAAATGTTAATAAGGCTTTCTTCTATTCGGTATTTAACTTTACTGGTATAACTAGTAGTTATCTGATCGTCATGCATTGGTGAAAGGTTCACGCTATTTTACTGAAAATCTATTTGGATGTTTGCCTCAACTCATAACAAGATTTTCTATTCACTATTCAGACTGGGTTAACTGAAAATCTGTTTGGATTCTGTATTTGCCTTGAAACTTGTTACAAGATTTTCTGTTCAATATCAGAGTTTTTGTCTCTTGCTTTTTTAAAGGGCAATTATTTTTTATTATTTTTATTATTATTTATTATTTTGGTATATAAGGCATATACTGTCACATGAAATATCCTGTGTGATTTATTGGACATGATTTGGTTATTAAGAACAAGTATGTCACGGACACAGTGACACAATTATACATTTCAGATGATAAGAACAAGCATGTCACGGGCACAGCGACACAATTATACATCTCAGATCATAAGAACAAGCATGTCACGGGCACAGTGACACAATTATACATTTCAGATGATAAGAACAAGCATGTCACGGCACAGTGACACAATTATACATCTCAGATCATAAGAGGGGCGGGATGTAGCGCAGTGGTAGAGTGTTGGACTTTGGAGCCAAAGGTTCCAGGTTCAAATCCCGCCCAGGG
>JAUTBV010116377.1:0-13587 GCA_032361325.1 Lepetodrilus fucensis
GTATCCTAAAAATATAAACTATCATCTTAGACATGGAAAATGGCTCTATACACCGACTATCCAATTTATTTCTAAGAGTCACAGGCTGACATCTTGGAAGAAAAATGTGGAGCCAAAAAATAAAATGTTTTGCAAAATATGCCGGAAATGGTTTGTCGGGAGCGATGCAAATGCATGACTGCAGGCAGTGTCAGTGGCCCGCTAGGAAGTGTAAGTAAAGGTCAGAGAGTCGTACGCACATTACTCTGGCAATGGGTGCCGTAATTCACTGTGTAGCGGCTACAGCGGTTCCTAATGAGGGCATAATTGCCTCAAATGCCCTTCAGCCCTCCATTTGTGCCGGTCAATTTTCATATATCCGTGGAATAGGATCGTGATCATTTACTGTAATATTCAACATTCATGTTTGGAAAACAATATAATATTTGTTTTAATTTTTTTTTAGGTTTGGCTATGAATTGGTTAAAATATATGTTGATGAAAATGAGAAGAAAGTAATAGATATATCATCATTGTAGTCTCCTTTGGGATGTGGTTATTAATTGGGTCCGCTGATATTGCCCTGGAGAAGGTATTGGGTCCATTATGAGAGGGCGCCGGAATGGAAGTGGTCATCTTCTTCAACAGCTATGTGGGACATTGACAGACACTTATTTAACTAACATGACTAATATTGTGACAAATGTGGAATCTTCAAAGGGGGTCTGTTAAAAAGAGCAGAGAATTGATATTGGCATTGCTGTCGGACATTAATAGATTTAAGGAGTAAACGCAAGGTTTAGGTAATGATTGACTGGAGAAAGCTAACACCTTCGAGATAAGGCTTGGCAACTGGCAGAGGGATTATTGAGCGGATCTGTCATGTGTAATTTCCTGTTTGACTATTGCCAGTGGTTACTGGCGTAGAAATCATCCCGAATAAAGCGAGACTAGAAGAATTAGTCAAGGGCATGACCATTCGGGTAATCTCTTGCGGAGGTTGGCTACAGGAGGAACATGTATATCGATTAAGATATATGACCACTTCCCTCAGACATATTTCTCATTACGGCTCTGGTCAGTCGACATGGACATCCATCCACTGGTCAGTGGTGAAGGCCACGGTCATCACTTGACCACTGAAGTTATTGGAAGTTGTGCTCATCCACCCACACGACTCTAGGGTCTTTATGAAAAGCTCGGAGTCTAGATTCTGGCATTACCGAACAGTGGGTTGTAGAAGTGATGCTAAGTAGTGGTTGTTCTGGTCAGTCTAGATTCTGTTCATTTAGTAATTGTTTTTGTTTTTCTAAAGGGGTATTTCTAATTAGCTAATGGCTAGATTGGCCTTTTGCTATTCAGAACTTCATATATCCAATGTATTTTCTGCATCGGTAAAACTCTCTGCTGTAATGGAAATACACTTTGGACATGAAATGCATGAATGCATTGTCTGTTAAACTACATGGAGCTTCTCTTTGAAGCTAGATGACCTTTTCATTACATTGCATTTTCCATTTCAAATGCATTCTGCATTATTGCAGAAATACAGGCTTTCAGATGGCTTCATATATTTTCAATTAAGACATCGTTTATACATTTATTGGTATTTTTTTTTAATTGGATTTTAGAGTGGTTTTGAAGATTCTTCCACATATCACAGCTTGTCAGTTTTTGGCAGGAGGAATCCTGCAACATCCGTAGCACTGAATGTTGCAGTAAACCTGCGAGCACTGGCTGGTACTGACAGACCAAGGATGATAACTGCATTGCTATAGTACAGACAGCTCATCCTATCTGTCAACAGATGTTTCACTCACACTGTCCTTTTTTTCACTTCTACCCACTAGCCACATGTAATTTATGTTTTATTAAACATTCTAAGGAAAGTTTGTCTTTTATTCAGTCCTTGCCTTTCAATTTTCTTTTTCCCTGTCCTGCCCCATATATTACGTTAGGTCATAAGGTTACCAGACAGTATTACAGTATTCCTGTAACCGCTCTCACTCAGAGTACGAGGTGTTGAGAAGTCCCGTAGGTACCAATTCGTCCCGATCTGTGGTGCAGAGCAGCTCAACTACAAAGCTCTCGTGTAATTCAATTGAAAACTTTGGAATCAGATTAAAATTTATACCCTACTGTTTTTTTTCTCTGAAGTTTGTCAGCTGGTGTTTTGCATGTTGAGAAATCGGTCCTTTCTAATACAATTTTCTTTCAATTTAAATTAAAAAATGTTGATGTAAAAAAGGTAGAGGCAAGAAAGCGACATTTGTTTAAATAAAGCACTGAACTAAAATGTAGAGATAAAGGCAGCCCAAGTTCCTGTTAACGGATATTAGCTAGAGATTCAGCCAGGACTAGCCGACTTGGTTTGGTAGAAATAAAGTGATTTGACGCAGCGAGCGTCGTCCCTCCTTACGGCGTGCTTACTGAAAGAATTATTGGAAGTTTATGTGGAGTTGAGATTCGTGTTTATCTAGTAGCCATCCACTACCACTCGTCGGCCGCTGCTGGCGCTATTGATACAATTATTGCATAAAGTCGAACAAAGCATTTCACATTGATCTAACTGACCTGGTTTAGTTTTCAAAACACTGCTTGTCTTAAGAGTTAGAGTTGGGGCATTTTCCGAAGGAATTCTGAACCAGTTGCTGAATTTAGTCTTTCAACAATAGAATAGAATTTCTGAGATTGGAAAAACCATATTGAATTCTGGTTACAGCCTATTAGAATGTTTTAATGTAAAACGATTAACAGTAGTAAATGCCTGTCTTGAAATAAGAGATTACCAGCTGGAGTGTATGTCCATCTCTCAACGTCAGACTGAGGACCAATCACAACATACTCTTCTAACCATGTGACTAACATAGAGGGGAATCCCCATGAATAGACATAATTTTATAAACAATGGATTATTTACCATTGGCTGGTAATATGTTGTATTTTGATGGGTTTTCGTGGCATTTCATGCCTGAAAGTGCATGTTCTTGCAAATATAGCTCAATATATTACATATGACCAATAATAAAAACGGGCAGGTAAAATCACCATATTTCCCACACCCACCATGAGTCATATTTAGTAAAATAATGGAAACCATTTCTAGAATCTACTAGTTGTTTTCTTGCTGGACGCAGGAACTAGACTTCTTGATGTTATCACTGAAACAGCAGGTGATAATTAGTGTATACATAATACATTATACTTACATTATTGATGATGACTTCACTTCATAGACAGTGCTGTACTTTAATCCTTTAGTAGGTATTCAGCTGGACTCGGTCTACAAATCAAACTAAAATTTATTGCTTTGTCGCTGTAGACACGTAATGCCAAGCATCCCGAGCTCTGCAGTATGTTCCAGGAAATCCTGCTTCAGGAAGTATCGGGACGTCGTCAATGATTAAATATCAACAGTGATTTAAACCAACACACTTTAATTTCCTGGTGGAACCGCTTCGTTCATATTCTTTACGAAAACCCGCAGTGAGAAGCTGTATTGTCTGGACACCGTTCTGACTGCCGCTATCTGGCCAACGATGTCCGCCGAGTGGTTGTCAGTGACATGGAGCGGTTGTCAGTGACATGGAGTGGTTGTCAGTGACATGGAGTGGTTGTCAGTGACATGGAGTGGTTGTCAGAGACATGGAGTGGTTGTCAGAGTCATGCAGCCATGACATGCGCTGTTGAATAATGCGTCACCTCATCAGGATAAATATGCTAAAAGGTGGTAGTTGTTGTTCTCCTGCTTGGCGCTCAGCATTAAAGGGGTAAAGCAAGGACTGGTCGGCTGGGAATCGGTATACTGTGTCTAAGTAGGGTATCCATGTTCTATCTGCACCATGTGATATTCCAATTGAGCTAACAGTATAAAAACATGGGATTTGAACCCGGAACATTTGGCTCCGAAGTTTACCATTCTACCATTGCGCTACCACCTGCCCCTTCTGGGTTCTATCCATTCCATAAACAAATCCTATGTTATTGCTGAAATAATGTAGGTGGTTACCTTCCATTGTGTAACTATTCTGTTATTGAAGACATTAAAAATCTCTTTAAATTTACTTTCAATTGTTAATTTCTTTAATATTGTTTTCAAGTTGAAAAAGCACTGCTTATATTATAATCATGTTTGTTGCCATGACAATGTAGGTATGCGATATGTCAACATTTACGTGACATTTGCCTAGTGTGGTACTAATGTGTTCTTATTTTATTAAAATCTGATTAAAAGCTAAGAAAGAAATTAAGACCTTCAAGATGTCAAACAGTAATATGCTTATGTCAAAAGTAAATATATTATATTCTGAACATTACCACTGACATTTTAGAGTTCATACACACGGGAAAGTAATGCATACCCAGTCTCTGTTGAATATTGATATAATCTATAGACTTGAGTTTTATTAGTTTCAAACATTGATAATCTCTCTCTGCATTGAAGAAGAAACTAGCAGCATGACATGGCTATTAAAGCTGGAATAAAACTGACTTCATTGATCGCGACATGAGCTATTTCAGTAATTTTAGGCTGATACAATTTAATTATATTTGGAGAAGGAATTAAGCCTTTTTAGGAGTCTTGCTTAAATTGTTATTTTACAATATTTTGACAAGGGTTGAACACCTTTATATCATTTTCCTTTTCAGCCTTGGTACTAGTGAATATCTGCATTACTTGTACCTTACTTTGCATTCAGTAATGAAAAATCAAATTGAATGCATTTGGGATTGCAGGAGACAACTTTGAGCAATGGTGTTCAATTTGACCTTGACCTGGTATTTTGAGCGTACCCATGTGTAGTGCCGCGTAAAGCATGCTCATTTCTATCAATCTGTTCTCTATCCCTGAAGAGTTCTATCTCTATTGAATCTGTACAGTTTCATTTGCATCAACTCCTCGCACAGGGCCAGTGTGGGCTAGTTATTATATACTGAATCTCAAATACCACTTGGCCTATTGATGTAAGAGCACGGCCCAAACATTACCATCAGATGAGGTTCCCCTTCCAACAAATTACCATTATTCCGAATTAGTGGCGACTGCACAAACAATGGATAACCTTCCCGCTAATGCTGATGAGAGAATTATGAATATTTTCTATCAAGGATCCGCACGGTGGGTCGCTGCCTGCAATTCACTGATCCTCCCTAGGGAAGAATATCGGAGCCGGACATTTCATATGCAACTCATGCCGTGAGTTTAATGAGCAGTTGTCAGGAGAGCCATGTTTGGACAGATTTATGAAGTAAATGCATCAGAAATTGCCAACCATATTGTGCATGTCAGTTTTGCAAAACTGTCCGAGCATGTGAGGGTGAAGAAGAGTTTAGTGGGTCTTCCAGCTTATGCTAGATTCATCAGAGTAATGGTTGTTGGTGGGACGTGGACCTTGAATAAAGCTTGTTCTGATTTGGTTCCGACTTCATTGGTACCCACAGGTAGCTAAAGAATTACAGTTCCTCTAGCAATGACTGATGTTGTAGTTGTCGCTGCCTGCAAAACAAGTTGAAATATTGGGAAATATTGATTTAAATTACAAATTAATTTTAGGAATTTTATTTCTGCTGCTGTTGTCTGGCGGCATCAATATGTAGTTAATGAGAAAACTGGAAGACGTCGGCGATGAGTTATCATCCATGTTAGGTTACGAAGGCGAACAAATTGACTGAATCCATTATGGCTATCGTTGGTCATCGTCGTTCATGCCTTACTGGCGTGATCTATTAATAATACCTGAAGCAAGAAACGTCTGTGGATCGGCTAATATAAAGTATCCTCTCAATGGTATATCAGTGTCTCAACCTGTGGCCTTCATGTCTCATTGACAGCAGAGCCATTGTAGATATTTTTGAAAATTGGATCAACTTTATAACTTATTTCCTAGACTGACAGGTCTGTCAATTATTCTGGTTACCAATTATATCTTAACTCTTCTAAATTCTTCTTTAATTGATGTTCATCGAGAGGGCACATTTGGTGTCTGAGGACGAGACGGGGTGGCGGCGGGGGTGTTTTGCGGGGGCAGGAATCTGTTGTAGGTAGTATCATTGACTTTGTCGATATCCTCTCCTTGTCTTGTACAAATGGTGTGAGTCAAGTAAGGTGATTTATTTGTATCCAACGTTGTGGTTTTCCACAGAAAGAAAAAACAATTTGATCATGGTAATTGAGAATGAAATTGCTGCTCATTTTTCACCAACTGTTTCTGTGATGTAGATCGCCCCATGTGTACTACTGCAATGGAGTTTCTGATGAGGATAAATGTCTTTTAGGGGTTATTTTTTTGCATTGGATGAACATTATCTGAAATAACATTTGGCCCTACACGATGTAAATTGCTGTTCGAAAATAGAACGAGTGCAGTCAGAAATTCTGCAGGATTGTGACCACTTACTCGAGTAAAAAACACTTTGTAGCTTTTCATTAATTTTCATTAGCCTGGAGGCCAAATTCATTACAAGTTTGATTGGAAAGTTAACCCTGCTTATGTGTTCCCTCAGTTCACTCCATCTTTACATGCATATGGTTCAATCTACTTTGTTGCTTAAAACTTTCGTTGCCTGGAGGCAAATTCGGATTTGATTTTTTTTACCCGTTGCAGAATGAAGGTAAAGAAGATTGACTCCAACTGGAGGGTTTCCTATCAATTTTCTAAAAACTGATGAATGTTGGAAGTTTGTAAAGGTTATTCTGATTAGTTTAGAAGCCAGACAGGTGTTGGGTAAGAGGGTGTGGATCGGACCTTTTCCATTTACTGACAATATGAATTGCATAGGTTCTCGTTATTGAATATACTTCCCATACAAAGACCTCAGCATCTATGGAAACAAATATGTTCATCACTGTTCTCTTGACTTTTGTATTTGTCAATAACATTTATCTATTGATGTATATGAAAATGTGTCACTTATAACTAACAGTTTGGGTAATTCACATACCATAGCAAAAGGTTAATATTTTCTGTAATTTATTTTTCTGGGAGATTTGTTTGTGAAACAAGTAAAGGTTATTTCTCTATTGACACTCTCCCTGCTGAATTAGGTACAGGCACAGCTCTTTAGGGCATCTCTAGTTGCCTCCAGCATGGAAAAGGTTTAAGAAATGATTTTGAAGCCGATTTAGGTGCCATTGCACCGACAGTAAAGCCAGGCTGATTGCAGGCTTATTTATAACCTTGCATACTGACTTGACATTTTGCTTAATTCCTTTTATTGCCATACACCCAAGTGTCTGTTTTGTCCGAACCAATGGCTCCCACCGACTTTAACATTGTTAAAGTTCAACGTGTACTTTTTAGTTTATATTAAATGTTCTTTGCCATGCTAAATGGAACTGCCAGCTGAAAGATAACATTTGTATCTACACTCTAACTTCTAAGATATGTAGTGTAAAGATGAATATATATATTTCCGATTTTATTCTTCTTAATTATATCAAATAATGTAAATCAAATACTATTTTGATTCAGTACCAGTACTTGCATGCAGATCACTATAAGCTCTACATGTGATCAGGTTTTCCACCTGCCTTAACCCTCTCCATGCTGGATTAGACACAGCCACTGCTGTTTAGGGCATCTCCAGTTGCCTCCAGCAGGGAGAGGGTTAAGCTGACAAGTTGAATAATCTGGAAACCAAACACAAGCAGAACAACAGCAGAAACAATAAAAAAGACGAATACGTATTTGGTATGGCTAAATTAGCCGTGAAAGTATTCATGGACTATAACAAACTTCACGCTCATTAAACACTGTACCGAGTTGATCTGCTGTGACAAGATTGTCCACTTCTGTGTCCTCATCTGTTCTTTGATAGTTTTAGAGTGATCTGAAGTTCTCGCTAATAATGTTTGTTTTTGTCCCCATGACTACTCGTATGGCTCTGTGAGTATTCTTTTTCCTCGAACGTTATTCTGAAGTGTGTCCTGATTCTAGAGCGAGAGAAGGACAAAAAATATGACATAAAATAATTGACTCCTGTCCAATTTTATCACATTCATTCAAAGTTTTCAATTATGGCTGTCAAAGAAAATGTCCACCCCCAGCATACCTTGGCCGTTTTCTCTGATATTGACCTGGACAGTAAATATTGAAATTAGTGATACCTCCAGATCAGCAGGCGTCGCCCACTGATGTGGGATTGATTTTATGGACTATTTGAATTGGAAATAGAGACGGTGGAAGACATACCAAGACCATGGATTTTATGTCCCCTAATTATCGACTGGGCTCCGTTATTGTAGTTCATGATACACGCAATGACGGCATGGAGGTAGAGCACTCATAAAGTTAGTCCGATCCAACTTCGCCTCATCCGCGGATCATCACTGGTCTTCAAGCTAATGCAGGGATTCTGTTATGTCATTTTGATATGATTAAAGAGTTCCAATATAGTTTTACCAATTCATTTCACCTGTCTTTGTGCATGGCATTGTAATATCTGTATAAATATTATTTCTGAAAATAGAGTCAAATTCCTGGATTTTCGTTTGATATGACAGGCATTGGCACCGGAGTTAACCCTAGATGTCTTCAGTAGGCCACTACACCTTAACCCTTTGGTCTGGCAAGGGACATGATTCCATTCCTAAATGGTTTTAGTTCTGAAAACATTGACTGGTTTTATTTTTGAGATTCCTTTTAGTTTTTAGAACATTGAGATGTCATAGGATGTCTTTAGGTTGATAGGTAACATACACAATTTTATACACATTTGTTGTGTGTGTGTGTGTGTGTGTGTGTGTGTGTGTGTGTGTGGGTGTCATGACACATGATGAATCCATATATTTAATTCCTCATGACACATCCTCTTAAGTTTAACATGACACGTGACTGCATCCTCTTAGCTATTCATGACACATGTATCTTTCCATTCAGATTGGCTTAACACAATTCTCACATCTAAGGTAATTTGTCGGCAGGATCTCTTTCATGAATAGAAATGTCTTTTATCCATGGTATATACCAGGCTCATACCTGGGTTAATGCCAGCTGTTCCTATGGTAACAGCACAGGTGAGATGGTTCCGAACCAGAAGAAACCGCCAGATTGTAACCAACATCAAACTTTCACAATTTAACGCGATAATGAAATGTTGTTGCGTGTTGAAGGTTTGTTTAATTCTTTCTGCATCGGAATGACGCCAAGTCTGAGGAGACACAGCCAAGCTTATTACAAGTCTTGTCTCTGAGAACCATCATTAACATTCCCAGTTTGCGTGCTTCCATATGATTTTTTAGCTTCTTATGAATACATGCATTGTTTAAGAGCTGAGCTCTCGTGTTGCTAACAAGGCAGGTAATGCTTTTTAGAGCCGTAATTTCTGTATGTCGAGTGAATGAATTTGAACACCAGTTTGTCCTTAAGCCACCAGTTTCGGCTCTAAATGTTCTGTCAAAGGAAAATTGCCACTTTATTCCCAGACATCTTGCTAGACTTTTAATGGTTTTTTTCCCTAGCAACCTATAAACTACCAAGCTATAAAAGGAAAAAAGGGAAATTTGGATAGCCCCTTTTATAGACTGGCCTTTTCTCGGGACGAGCCAATAAGGAAGTTTCTTCGCGCGGTGTTTGAAGAGGCAGTAATTCAGCGCGGGACGTCAGTCACTGCGGTACATCACACTGTGAAGTGTAGGGATAAAACTGGTCCGGAGAGAAGAGAATGATGGGTCGTCGATATCGGACTCTTTACATGTCCCAGGGCCGGAGCTGATTGATGCACCTGGTGTAGATGGCGCCACTGGCATGGGATGCCACTCGCGTGAAGACTGCTCGTGAAGGACGGACATGCGTGTCAGACCATGGACCTTTGACACTTTGACGAGATATGCGACACGGACGTGATGATATCGATGACATATGGATGTAATGTACGCGTCTCTTTCCGTTCGAGTCTTTAATCAGTGTTAGTTGATGATCCGTCGTCAGGGGATACAGTGAGATGTCAGACATCTGACATACAGTATTTGTGTCCACCAGCTCCTCCGTGTCATAATTCTCGTGGTGGTGGTGCCATCTACTTGCCGGTTGTTAAATAACAAAGTTAACGCTGTCACTTACAATAGAAGTTTTCTGTGCCATTGACGAGATGACGTCATGAATTTATAACTATTGAATGACACATAAAACACACAGAATATTAAATGTAGTGATAGCGAGTGAAAACAAGATTTTTAAAATTATTTATTTTATGTGTGTGGATGTAGTACTAATGACAACTTTTCAATGTTCATAATTAACTTCCAAGTGATTTTCATGACTATTGTGTGAAAGTGAGACGACCTTTACTTTGAGAACTGCAATTATCTTAGTTCATTTGTGATGATTGACCTTTAAATCTTTTTTAACACTGCCATTTAGATAGTAGTTTCTTGTGAGAATTAATTTCTCCTATTCAGAAAGGGAAAGCTTTAGAATGATTTTTGATCACGGGAGATGAATGTGTATTTTTGTGATTAGATGTGTGGTTCATAACAAATCAATACGAGTTAAACGGGACCCTGTTCTGGTGCCGTTCAATACTACGATGTCCTCAACAGCCACTGGTTGAACTCGCAGAAGCGTAACCCAATAAAAATGAGTTCAAGTGATGGCAATGAAAAATAATTGCATTTATGTATGACAAGGCGGATAATAGAAACACCGATTACCGATGGAAGAGAATATGTGTACGGCAAACTGCTTCAAACGATCATCTTGACGGCTGCATTATACAAGACTCGGTCAATAATTAGTGTCCCTGAAGACGGTATGTGTCACTGCAGAAGGGTTTCCCCCGCGAAACTGAAGAAACTCCGGAACATTGTGCAACTTCTAGAATGAAGTCAGAAGCCTTCCTGGTATCCTAACGAGGTAATTACTATCAGTACCTCCACTGCCTGGTATTGGCCTGCTCACCCGAGGCGAAGATTTGACCTGTTTATATGATTAGTCCAATAAACCTTAATAATACAATATTTCATCCGTGGTACGAGGGGAGAAGGTAATTGGTCTATTGTGGCATGAACGGAAAATGCGCTGATTGGAAACCTGGGGAAAGTGAAATGAGACAGTGGTCATTAGGAGATTGATATACACAACACACACACACACACACACATACTCACACACATACTCACACACACGTGGAGACGCGTGTGGGATGAGCGGGTGTGTCGGGAGCCGAGCGAGTCCCGTGAAGCTAAGAGGAGGAGGATACACAGCCTGTGTGCTGGCTGTGATTCCATGATGTAGCCTACTGCCGCAGTGCACTGTCTGCCGGTCGTCGCGTGTGTGCAGGATTCCGCCACTGTGGATGTAGATAAACATCTATGTGTGTATCTATCTATGTGTGTATCTGTGTGTGAACTGGTCCATCAGCCAAGCTAATGTGTTGCCATGTGATTCTGTCAATCGTCTGTGATACCGCCACTCGGAGTCGGAGCAAGTTATTATGGTTGTGTCAAAGTTGGAGTACCGGAGGTGCATTTCTGACTGGCAGAAATTGACGAGTGTCATGGATGTGTTTGCCTTGATGGATTTCCGACGTCCTCCCCCACCCTGCTCGTGCTCGGAGAATTTACACACCTGTCTGGGGTACGTGTTAATTTCATGTCAATATCTGATAATTTACCCACCCGTCTATGGTCAATATCTGAGAATTTACACACCTGTAGGGTAAATAGCTGAGAATCTCCACATCTGTCTGGGGTAAGTATCAATGTCATGTCAATGTCTGATAATTAACCACCCGTCTAGGGTCAATATCTGAGAATTTACACACCTGTAAGGTAAATAGCTGAGAATCTCCACATCTGTCTGGGGTAGGTGTCAATGTCATGTCAATGTCTGATAATTTACCCACCCGTCTAGGGTCAATATCTGAGAATGTACACACCTGTAGGGTAAATATCTGAGAATCGTCACACCTGTCTGGGGTAGGTGTCAATGTCATGTCAATATCTGAGAATCTTAACACCTGTCTGGGGTAGGTGTCAATGTCATGTCAATATCTGAGAATCTTAACACCTGTCTGGGATAGGTGTCAATGTCATGTCAATATCTGAGAATCTTAAGACCTGTGTGGAGTAGGTGTCATGCTATTTCATATGTCAATGTCAATATCTGAGAATCTCCACTCATATCAATATCTGAGAATCTCTGGGGTATGTGTCGATGTCAATATCTGAGAATTTTCACACCTGTCTGGGGTAGGTGTCATGCTATTTCATATGTCAATGTCAATATCTGAGAATCTCCACACCTGTCTGGGGTAGGTGTCATGCTATTTCATATGTCAATGTCAATATCTGAGAATGTCCACACCTGTCTGAGGTAGTAGTCATGCTATTTCATATCAGACAGGTGGAACAGCAGTTATTGAAGACTTTGTCACCTATGGTTGAAAGATTCCCGCTGTGATGTAAAACAATAATTCACTCACTGACTATTGAAGACTATCTAACTGCCTGTATATCTGTGTGTACATCTGTACATCTGTACATCTGTACATCCATACATCTATCAACAGAACAATTTATCAGCAGCATCACTTTATTAAATTGATTTATTTCCCCACAATAATAAATCTGGTTTATCCTTTGAGCTGCTGAGAACCACAATCTGCACATGTCGTGTTGTGATGTGATGGAGATAGTGTCCTCAGCACATTGAATTGGACTTTTCAAACCACCTGACATAGGTGATCGATGGGCGAAGAAATACCTACGCACATTAATGAACTGGAACAACTGGAGAATTAAGGAATATTGCTCATATTTGACGACGCGTGAACGTTGTGCCAGTTTGCGATACGACAGATTTGCTGGTGGCGTGGATGGTCTGCTGGTGTGATGTATGTGAGATTGAACGTGTGTATACACCAGAGGTACGCCCTCACATGACATGCTGTATGGATTAAGTGTCAGGAGAACCACCTCCTGGTCGTTGAAGTCCGAGCCAAAGGAGGCATTAACCGTTATTGCCACGCCATGTATACCACTGTGAAGTAATACATACGCTTTACATATAGGTATTTATTGGTGGTCCATTCGTGGCATTAACTTTTGGTATTTTTTTTATGCATATTTTTATTAATGAAGATGTGAAAGTCAATAAACTGATATTTGGTATAAACCAGTGTTTCAGATGGGTGTCGGTCATCAGATGATTATTTTCGCATATGACTGATTTTTATCAGAGACCAGTCCGTCATTTGACCGACTTTTAGTTCAATCTAATTTATTTATCATGTTCATATATGTGTTTCAATACTTTCTGATTCATTTCATTGTGGATATTAAATTCAATGACATCTAAGTTATTAATTTTGTCTGATGTTTGTTTGTTCAGACCTTTGGATCCATCTCATAGCAAGCAACCCTGAGATGCCTGTGGGCTTCATGTACTAATCAGCAGATTATTAGTCGAATTGTTCACCCTCATTATATAGCATATCTACCATTCATATCTATGTGCCGAGGTCATCTGGTCTCTCCACTGGTGGAAGAGCAAATACTTCCTTGCTGTCTGTCTGCCGGGTCTCTGTGTGTGTGTGTGTGTGTGTGTGTGTTAGTGTGTGTGTGTGTGTGTTAGTGTGTGTGTGTGTGTGTTAGTGTGTGTGTGTGTG
>JAUTBV010116388.1:2460-13555 GCA_032361325.1 Lepetodrilus fucensis
CTTCATGTAATTCTAATATAGCCTATTAAGTTTCCGCGTAGTATCCATTTGACAATATACCCTATGTATGCGTCCTCCCCTGAATTTAAACAATATTAAACTAATTTTAATGACGCTCATCTACCTCCTTCCTTCATTCCCTCACCAGCCATCGCTCTCGCTAATGTTCTCTCTATCTATCTATATATATATATCTATCCATCTATATATCTCTCTCACACACATACACACAAACACACACACACACGCACACACACACACACACACACACTCACATTTATTAAAATTGAAATACATTCGCATTTGTTAGTTCAGTAGGCCCTATACCTTCTTTTATTTCTGAATGCCTTATGCCATTTAGGCCTAATTGTCAAGTTGGATAATACGCCAAAATATAGTATTCATAATTTGACACCGAGAGTCAAGCGTATACGATTTTCGTCGCGTGATCCCAGTTGTTGAAATTATCCACCGTGTTATCTGTATGATTTGACTTCAACAGGAGGCGACATGCTCACTATCACATACCTTAATCTCCGCGGTTAAGTCTACACCTATACATGCGCGTGCACTTCGTAACACCGGCAATCCACTCGAATCGAGCATATATTTGAGTGAGCACTTCACAGGGCTTCAAGGGTCTACATATATCTCTTTCGAGTTCTCACGCCACAAAACAAACTAGGGTCAAGCCAAGAGAGTTAGTAATAACAATTCTTCGTGAGGTTGCAGGGTGCATAACACTAGGTCAATTGTGGACGTACTTATGTGTATTACTCAAAACTTTAGATAGCGTGTGTTGGCGAGTTACATCACGAACTAGCTCTACACCGATACATTGCGATTTGGATTGTCTTTATCAAGATTAGCTTCGCTAAAGTGGCATTTTAAATTATTGCACAAGCGGAAGTGTGTGAGATTGTACTAATAGAATGTATTTGTAGACAGAAAAAAAAATTAAAATAAATATTTTTTTTAATCCAAGGCACAGGTGTATTCTCAAGGTCTTTCTTGTTTTGTTTGTATTATATCTTCTGTGACACACAACTTGGTTCATGGCCTGATGATGTAGGCTAACACTTTCAAGAATAAGTCTAGTTTTCATAAGGTAAACTGTAGACACTAGGCAGGCACCAAACACCGGCCATTATGCCTACTTAGCATATTAAATTTTGACGGATGTTACGTAGGCATAATGTATTAATGACATTATTTCGAGGATGGGTAGGCCTATATGTTATACCATTATGCAATTATATTTACTGGAAGTAAGGTGTCACAGTCTCAATATTATTTGTAAAAGCATTTTACATATAGGCAGTCGTAACCTGTTCAAAGGTACAACGAACTATAGTAGCAATGCTATGTCGAATATTTCTCACAAAAGGACTCTAAAATTTTGAAGCTGACTCGTATGAAAATTAAATCAATTTGACCTGTATCCCCTCACGCAGGCTGTGCATATATTGACGAATACTTATACACGTTCGCCGTTACTGTTTCGAGTGTCCAACTATGCATCTGGCAAGGCCAAGGGTCAGCGAGACGACCCCTGCACGTGTTGTCCGGGATGAGAACTGCAAATAGTCCGGAGCCCGGCCACGTCCGTTCCTTGTCAAGTCCAAGAAGTACATTTCCTGTCAACAGTGACACCATAATACACATCTCATACAATGTTTCTGCCGAGGGGATGACTAGAGAAGCTCAAACAATGACCACATGATAATAGCAGACGTGAAGCTGGTTCGAAGACGACGCCGCCCAAGGTCACGTGATATATCCTTCATTACCGATGCGAAGTCACGTTCCGCGAGATTTTGATGAAGAAAATAAAAGAAAGTCTCAGGATTGACCACCGCTTAAATAAACACGATTTTTTTATGCCGACCTTGTAAACCCTGTAGGAATAGAATCAGCCGTTACTATATTCAGCGCAGAGAATTGACATTGCACAAAACAAGATGGCGCGTGCCTTTTTATTCATTGATTGCATCTCAAATGTCACTGTTTCCGTGTATCTGTCCATGAGCTTGTCTAACAAAGAAATTGACTGTGTTACTTAGATATTCTTTGTACTTACTGGAACAAGAACCGCGAATCCAGTGGTTTCGTTATATGACTCTTGGAAAGAAAATTAATTAAGTTTATTTCTTTCATACGTAATTATAAAAGTCAAAGTAGGTAACCATATACATGTGGAAATCATACCCGAACACAGCCATTATATGAGCAATTAATCACTGCCATCTGCTTAGCTTAATACTTTAGGCTTAGACATCACTTCAACTAGAACACAGATCGCATAGTTGTATATTGGCTTTCCCTGTTAAAGAGTTAATTTAGTGGTTGTAATTTACCATTTGTAGAACTACACATAATTGGAATTAATTTAGATGTACGTAACAGAACACTCACTGGAATAGCCTTGCTGTGCAGCAGAACATATTTTATCCTCATAAAAAAAATATATAAAAAAAATGTTTGAAAGTTGCTACTTTATCATGATCTAATATTAGCATCATAGTGTTTATTTCTTAGTTTCGTTGCTTTTATTTATTTTTATTTTCTTAGATTCGTTATATTCTTCTGCATGTTAGGTATGATTCCAGAGATGGTGTTTCCTTTCCATTAGAAGCCACAGGTGTGACATTGTGGTGTTTGTGCTTAGTGTCCAGGAAGTCGCCTCTTTCAACTAATGATTGTTTTCCTCTTGCGCATCCACCAATATTATTCCTTCCGTTGGAACATGCTGGCATTGTGAGATGGTGTTGTCCCAGAGCCGAGCCGCCAAAGTGTAATTGTATACGATGTTTCCCGAAGATTTGTTACGTGCGATACTTACGTAACGAACGTGACGCGCATGCTCGTTTGCGAGTATTCACTTCTGAGCGAAAAGTTCAATCAAATTAATCCATTTTCGAGCCATTTCAAAGAAAAGTTGCTTTGTAAAGTTAACACGACTTTCGGTTATCATAGATTTGTGAAAATAGTTTATTTTCATTAATTTTTAATGAACTTATGTTTATATATGTGTGTATGTGAATATATTTGATGCTTTATTGAAATACTAGTTTGTTAACTAATTAATTATTTAATGTACGATGCTACTAAGTTATTATTTCGCTTATTGCATGCGATTCCTACAAATCTTTAACAACACATTGTGTGTATGAACATTTAAATACGAGTAATACTTTCTAAAATTCACCATACTATAAAACTAATGATACAGAACATGTATGTCGATTATCTACACTGAAGGTTATATCGAATTAAATTGTAATCCGGCATAAATCATATACTTTTTGATATAAAGTATATGTCGGTACATGCACATCTTGATCTAGAATATGTTTGACTTGTATGTTCAAAGAGACTATTCCGTTCCCTTCTTAATGCAATCTTAGTATAACGTAATCCTGGAAATCTATTCTTACAGATCCCCTATGCAATGAACCACGTGCAAACATAATGGCCTGATTAAAAATCTCGTGGCTCATTGTCGAGCACTGACCCGGACTAGTTTCAATTTGTTCAGACACAAGCTGATCAGTTGGCCAGGTAAACAAACAAACCATACTGCGAAACGCAACACTTGAACACTATGGGATGGGTGATGCGTAGCCGCAGTTTCGAACCTTTTCCCACGGCCATTTCTAAAGCTAGTTACGTAACGACTACCTCCCATGGAGGCGAAATCTCGACCCTCGTTTGTCATTTGTGCACACGTTCCACTTAGCAAATGATTTTTGCCACACCTGCCCTTTGACAAGTCGTGAAGATAACATGACATGGACACAATTATACCGCGCATGCGCATTATGCAATATGGGTGATTTGTGATATAGGTATGGCTACGATGGTCACACTTGACTAAATAACAGGAAACACGGCCATTCTCCATGTGACCTGGATGTTGTAACGTGCTTTAATAATTACCTAAAGTGCAGTTATATAAATAGTTATAATATATTATAATATATATGCTAGTTATAAGCGGTTGTAAATTTCTTCAGGAGTTTGCTTAGTCGTTGGAATTTGACGTTAGCATGCAAGGCCTACCTATAAGAAAGGGAAAACATTTCTTACTGGAATCCTACATGGAAAGTATTATGAGCTTCTACTGCATAATATATGCATATGCTTATTATGTATTTTGGAAACTATTCTTCAGAATTCTAGACTTACATAACTGGGCCGGTATTCTCGAAACTTCGTAAGTCCTAAGAAGTACGTAAGTACTAAGAATGTGCCTAACTGATTTTCTGCTTATGTCAATTTTAAATATATATTTTCCAACTAAGAAGTTCTTAAGTTGAGAAGTTTCGAGAATACGGGCCTTGTTCTATGGGTATAACTGAGCTAAGAACACGATGTGACACAGTGTGACACACGGTGTGACACAGACTATTCCATTACGTTCAAAGAGTTGCTCCAATGGCACATGGCCGTAGGTGTCCAAGTAGCAAGGAGGCCGCTGTCAAACCAACACTCCCATTTTCTCTTTATATTTAAATTACATAAAGTAGAAATAAGACAAAAACCGTATGTTTATTGATATTTTAAAGATATTTATTTAAAGTGTTCAGTACGCAATGCGGACAATCATAAACGCAAACTAAATTTATTTATGAATTAAATCGCCATTTTACCTTTTAGTTAGAACATAACATAATTGTATCCATAGACTATACAGTGACAAAAATAGTTTGAAGCATGTTCCCACAGGATAGAGAATGGTTATGGACATTGTATTATATGTTCTGGTCAATATTCACAAAACAGTGCGTCATAAACAACCAGAACATGCCAAAACAAGTACGTTGCCAGCATGTCACAACAGACACACGTGTCTATGTCCAGTTTCCAGATACGTATACAAGACGTGCCTAGCTACCAGAATGTCCACCCCCTGTGTCATTAACAAGCAGGGAGAACCCATCATTATATCGGTAACAGCAATACACTTTTATTTCTTTTCTTAATACTGTTACCCCGGACTGTGCAATGTATTGCGCGTTGCGTACTTCCGTTGCGCAACGTCTCGTAATGGTCACTAATGGTAATGATGTCGCAAAGAAACCAGTAACGAGTTTGTCCAATGGTTTCTCAATCCTGGCTCTTGACCCGGGCCCCTATTATTATTAAAGCGTAATGTTATGTAGGTAGATGTAATGCTGATTAGTACGCCCCGACAGGAGAATGGCTCGGTTAGAGTGACATCCCCTTGTGCGGATTCTTTCGCGTGTAAGTGAAAAATGTCAGTCGTTAAAGCACAATTAGGCATAGGAAGTGCGACTGCTGAGCCAGTAATCATCGGTAATATCTGATCACGTGACAGTAGACTAAGGAGAAGATTTAGTTTTACTTTCTGAATAGACTGATGTCAAAGTTTTCTGAAAGTCTCGACGATAAAGCGACATGTTATGACAAAGAATAAGAGGAAATCTCGACAATCTGTACTCATCCATCAAGGGCATAAATACATAAAATAAAATTTAAAAATGGTACACATAGAATCCAAGGTTACATGTCATGTTAAGAAGTGCATATTAATTATAGTTGTATGTTTAAATATAAGAATAATTAAATATAGGTATATTTTCATAATAATTTATATATCTATTCCTGATATTTGTGAAATTGTTAGATACAAAGTATGTTGTTTGTATGTCTATATGTACATCATGTTACTTTTTATTGTTCTCATGGCCTATTGGCTGAAGTTGTGCATAGAATTCATCACATAGGCCTACTAGCAGCATACATAACATGCGCATGCCAAGCATCGTTGTTTAGGTCAGCTATGGTATACTTTGTTTCTGGCGTGCATGACGATACGCCTGTTTCTGTGTTTCCAGGAGTGACTGGGTGAATGTAATCTCACGAATACACCACTGTTAATGAGTACATTTGTGGGACGTGTCGTATAACGGATGCAGCTCTTCTTTGGACGTGGCGTTACATTTAGATTTTACAACTACAAAAGTATATATTTTTTATCAGTGACTATTCCGCACTGAATGCCTCATAGATGTCGTACACAATTAGACATTACCACGTTATTTCTCACGAAATGCCCTCGAAGTTTGCGCACAATCTCATTCGTGGCACGTGCTGTGTGACATCACAATGCTTGCCTATTAATGAAATCTCGCGGGATGAAGACATACACGTATTCTCAGAGATGGTTTACGAATGAATTCGTTGTATAAAGTCACGTGCTACAGTCCACGGGCACCTGTTTTGTTACAAATAAAGCATATGAACACTGTAAATACATAAGACGACAAACACGTAGGACCATTATTCTTAGCGTGTATTTCGATTCAATTTGTGAATACGCTTTGAACGTATAAGCCTACGGAAATATATCCAACTTGCTTCGTGTATTCCCCAAAAACACAACAACGTTATGTCTATTTCAAAATATCTTTCCCATTCCAATTACAATATTTCAATATAACTGGGTCCAGGCTCAATAGGTATACAACTACAAAACCCGTCAAACCCATATACACCATAGTAATGTTTATACCCTGTCGAGTTGTAACACGTTAATTCCATTTTAATATTTCATCTCTCACCATCAAAGAGTTCGTCACTGTAGGCATACAATCCTATCATTCTACAAATACTAGTGTATTCACAGTCTAACGTTTCATAAAGCTTGCAATTTGTGGAACATATATGAGCATCCGGTCACGCATTCCAATTATCTCCCCTTCCTGTCAGACACCATTATTCGCATGGGCGACCTTATTACGAATGTAGGGGTCTTTAGGGCTTTGGCCACCGCCCACCCCCCTAGTGTGTCTAGATCCAGTGATGGTCAAGGGTGTGTTCGTGTAACTACGGCTGGCTGTTGACAGTAGGTGGAGACACGATGTGCTGTAAGGAAGATAGTATCAGTAAAGCGTGCGGCTACCAAAATGGATGTCCATTTGAGTTGTATAGTCAAAAAGGAGAGCCGACGTTTAGTACTGGGATCAAAGGTGACGGTCTATAACAAGAGGATGACAGTTTCCAGACTGACTCGGGGCAATATCTGAAAGGATTTATTATTGTACCTCCGGACAAGGTTACTTGGTTATCTTATCATCTAAATGAGACTTGACTTGAGCATACTTAAATAACTCGGTCCAGTACTACGACGTGTGGTCCTTCACCTGTAAGTGGCGTATTCCATCTTACTAGCGTATTTTAACAAATGTACAGTTTAACAACATTAACAGTTTACAAGAATAGTTAGCACGTGCATACATTTTATAGATTGTAATAAACAACAACAACAACAACAAAACAAAAACAAAACAAACAAAAATATATATATAATAATAATAATGATAATAATAATAATACTAATAATAATAGTTCACTTATGTAGCGCATATCTATTTTTAAGGGCACAGCTATGTTAGTCCAAGTATATATAGGGGGCATCTAAGTGCATTGGTGAAATATTCCCGCCGTGACGTAAAACAATAATTCACTCATTCACTCACTATTGAAATACAGTAGTATGTTTCCACTTTAAATATGCGTTCATATAGAGTTTGAAGCAGAGATGACATTCCGATCATTTATAGTCAACCCTAATTATTCTTCAAAGACGCCCCAAAACTTAGCCCGACATAAACCCACATTTACCTGACCAGCGGGAGGAACATGTTTGGGAAATGTTAAAGGTATGAATGCGTGCAAAGTTCAGAATAAAACTGCTGCGCAAACAACCAAGTCACCGACATGATTAATCTCTATTTAATTAAATGCTAATTACAGCCGCCAGCTACTACCAACATTATCTCCCCCTGCCGGCCTCGCTTCCATATTGTGTCGCAAACATCAAAGTAAACAAGACTTGCTAATTATCTCCCTTGGTCTGATGCGCCCGATATGAGCGTGCGGTACCATAGGGTTAAATCAGAGGTGTGAAGCGCTTATTACAGGGAATTAACCTGGCTAATAAGAGGGGCGATAACTGGATACAGGTCGTGGGGTTAGACTAACTATGGTACTTTGCTCAAAACACAGTGAGTTTATTGAAGGTTAACTTAATAACTTAGGGACGAGACTCATTCTACCTGAAGCTGATGAAGCGTTATAAACATTTGTTGTTTACCCGAGTATAAAGGCATGTCGTCTTTGAACATTAGAATTTATTTCTTATAAGGTGAACATATACTGTATTTCATACTTTTTATTTACACTTGCATAATATCCCCATGTATTAGAGATCGTTATGAGAGTCCTTATGGTCTCGTAGTAGATATGAGACCTTCATGTATTGCTCCTCCAATTTGGAATACTCTCCCGCAAGAACTCCGTGACTGTCCCAGTTTTGTGACATTTAAATCTAAACTCAAGACCCATCTATTCAGACTGGCCTATATTTGGACTAATTCATCACATGACTGTGCGCTACGAGCATGCAAATGTGCGTGAAGTTATGTGCAATACAAGAGGACTATTACAGTGTATTATTATTATTAGTAGTAGTAGTAGTAGTAGTATGATACATTCCTACTTTATAACTCCTACTTGAGTGATACAGTCCTACCCGATAAGTTCTACCCGATACAATCCTACTTGATACAACATATTATTTCGGAATGGACAGGTGCATTCCATCAATGATCTGAGAATGCCGATGACTCTCTCTTACCGTATTGTCTTTGAACCGAGAGATATATTGTACAATTAAATCTCACCACATGATATGTTTTATACTATAGAGGGCAACGGTAATAATTATGTCGTGAAGATGTACTCTGATATCTAAAGCATAAACCATTACCATGCAGGTCGGTGTAGATGCCACAGGTGCGCTCTTAAGCATTGTGTAAAAGAAGTCGTCCCTGACAATGCCATTCATCACGATAACAGCGTATTTACAACATTTGGATTAAACACCAAACACGTGTTTGGAAGCAGATCCTCTATATAACACATATTTCCCTTTATTTTCCGCAAAACGTTAAGTTTATGTTAAGCCCACTATTCCAACACCCGTCCATTTAACGTGTTCAAGTTTAATTTCATTGGAAACCTGGACGGGAAAACCGATACGGATGCGGCCACTGCAATGAAGTATAATATGGATAATGACACGGTAGAGTTCGACAAACGGTTAGTTGAGAAGCGCCCCTGTAATTTCCCCGGCTGATGCGTAGGGGTCATTTCCCTCAATAACGGATATTGTTCTACTATCGCTCGTGCAAGGTGTAGCCTTGCTGTTGAATGTTTACGGCGGGTGGGGATCGGGTGGGGATCGGGTGGGGAGATCATGTGAACAGGATCAAGGGTCAACGAAAGGAATGTCCTTGCAATGTCCAGCTTGCAGGTGGAAGAAATGTGATATTTTAAACAAATAACATGTGAATGCAAATTTGAAATTCATCATTTACATTAATTTCAATTCATCACTAATACAAAGGAAAAGTATTAGGATACGCGTAGGTATCTATGCTCGGGTTGCATTAGTTTGACATTTATGAACAAAACATTCCGTTTATATGGTCTTTCTATATGGTCTTCAATACTGTAATATAGGTTCGCGTTATGGATGCTGTATCCTCGATGTTAGTCCCGAGATTACGTTAAGTTAATTCAAAGATGTTTTTCACAAATCCCCATATACAATTTGAGTTTGAGCATGAAAGAGTATCCAAAAACGTTCGTAATCACTATGATGGACGATATATATTCATGAAAATATATAAAAACAAAGCTTTTAATGTGTCTTATTGGTCGAGCTAGTAAACACTGTTTGTACACATTCTTTTACTTTCACTCTTTTATACTGACAATGGTTCATGGCTATCCTTTTCGATAGACTTTCATTGGAGACACTAGTTTTATTTCCATATGCTTCCCATCACCGTAACACCGGCCATTTAAGGATTATGCCTACTTACATCCGTAAAATAGGCAGGTGTTTCGAGGATGTATACTTCCATACTTGCATTAATTTCGATACTAAATCTTCATCCAGAAAGACAATGGTAAATTGTTGTAAACTGTAAACCAATAACAAATTAAGAAGGGAATTTATTATAAACAATATCATAATACGGATGAACAGCTGATGACTGGACCATTTTATCAAGATAACATTCAATGATTTCCACGAATCAGACACATAAAAATCCCAAGTATAATTCATCATAAACAGGAAGTAGCCTATTATACTGCAGATATTATGGTATTGACATATACTACTAATTAAGTTCATGTAATTGTCGGTAATGTCTTATTTATATAGAAATACTGAATTCTTAGAAATCGTGCAATACGGTGTACTATAGAAATGTGGATATGTATAGGGTGATTCAGTCAGTGGAGTAGTAACACGTCTATCTGCACTGTTTATGATCACTCTGTTTCCTTACAAATTCACAGACATTGTGTCTCGCCTTTCAACACCATACGCACGAAGGGATTTCTATATATACATATATCCCTGGACATAAATGTACTTAATATACTCGGCAATTTTCCGTTCTACTTCCAAGTAACCTCTCACACGATACGTAGCTAATTGTCATCAAACCACAATGTCTAAATAAGGAAAGTATGACTATTCTCTTTGTGGCATATGTCAAATTAATAATTGTTGTGAAGGGTTTGAAAGATTTAATGCGGAAACCACGAGTTTATAAGTAATGACCACAACATTGACACATATTGGTTCAGCCTAGGAACGCTTAGACCAATCAAATGTATAATTCAGCTATCAATCACAGCCACGAGGAAATGTCTATTGCACGAGAGTCTTGAGTAATAAAATATAGCATTCCGTAGCGGGTTGTGACGGATGCCTGATTTCAAACTAATCCCTGGTATTGTCAGTAAGTGTCAATCAATCTATAACAATCGTATACCTACTGTCATGCGGCAAAGACTTTGCTATCTATTGAACTAGGTCAGTTGTTCTCATAGAATGAGAGGGAGGAAAGTGAACAGTATCGATATGAGGAGACAATAATTTAATAATAGTAATAATAGCAATGTCCATTTATATACTAGTATATAGCGTATATATACTAGTATATAGCGTATATATACTAGTATATAGCGTATATATACTAGTATA
>JAUTBV010116388.1:13655-29881 GCA_032361325.1 Lepetodrilus fucensis
ACTAGTATATAGCGTATATATACTAGTATATAGCGTATATATACTAGTATATAGCGTATATATACTAGTATATAGCGAAAACCTCCACATTATAGGTATGATAACGCACATTAAAAAGTATCGATCAAGTCCATAATAGCAATACTTAGACGACATTACTAATCATAGTATTTCTTGAAAAGATGGAGAGAAGAGAGAGAGAGAGAGAAAGAAAGAGATAGAGGGGGAGAAAGAGAGATGAGGGAGAGCGAGAGAGATGTATATAAAGAAAGAGATAGATAGAGGGGAGGGGGAGAGAGAGAAGAGTACTAATAGTATTTATTGAAAAGAAAGAAAGATAGAGATGAATAAACCATAGTATAGATAGTATAGATATATAGACCTAAGTTAACATCGGTACTAAATAATAATAGTGTGCATGACAATGCTTATATCAAAATTAATCGTCCTCACTTAACTCATCTCTGATCTGCGTCACGGTGCATGAATAAATGTGCATGTATTCGCCCCGGACACGAGTGGTCAGATGGTTACGATGTCATGAACTTAGAATACTAGTAAATAATAATTCTTGGGACGTTCTCATGTCGCATGATGACAGTCGAGATCTTTGATAGTATAGGGCGGGAGGCAATACAATAAGGCGATGTACGTTTCGCTACCTGATCTGTGCTTCTTTGAAAGCGATCCTTGTTGAATTACCATTGTCATGAAACAATCTTGGGACAATAAAAGCGTGAGTTGAAGACTGTTTATATGTAATTAATAGTATTGCGACTGTCTGGTATCTGACTGACAGATATGTACAATGACATGATTGTGACAGCTTTCCCTTGGTCGTGTACATTTCATTTTATTTATTTTAGAAAACTGTATGCCGCTATTGTATAGTTTTTGTTTGTCATTATTCCTCATCCAGTATATGTTTCATGAATCGTGGCGTTGTCCAATAGCCCCATACACGATATTTATAGAACATTAAATAGTATACAACGATTACTCCAGAAATACACATACATTTAATACACCGACAACACACACGAGTGCTTAGAATGTAAGCTACCACAAATCATACCCTATCTTCAAGGAAGATGCTAGCAGCAATTTATATGTCTAAAATTGAAATTGACGCCAACCTGCGAACATAATCCCAACATCATTAAAAGATAAAAGTGTCTTTGATGGTCACAGTCACTGAGCTGAGCGAGTCTGTCATAAAATTGTAATTGACGTGTTTGAAATATATCAGGCAAGTAATTGACGTGAATACCACATGATATCGACATAACATTGCCATAGTGATTAGCAAAGGCACAATCCTATGTGTCTTTTGTGTGTCTGGCCTTCGCTACCAATACTCCTGGGAGACGTGGGCTATGTCAATGAAGGTTATAAACTTACCTTATCAAAGGCAAACACAGAAGCTGTTAAATATTTATTGAGAATGAAACATATTCACGCGAAGACTAGCTCCGATGCGAGATGGACGCGAGCTGGGTTTGGAGACATTATGAAGACCTGATGTTGCCCATAAGACCGCTCCTGGAACGCTTGTACGCTAGATTACGACTTCCACGTGGCCAGCAGTTATCTCCCCTGGTTACATGTTTATTCAAGTTGTATATTTAATCGTCACAAGTGATCATCAAACTACTATTCGTATTGTATTGGGGAGTTCTCAGTGTGTAGTGAGCTAAACAATGAAAGTCTTATTCATTGACATTAAACATTTAATATATGCCTCAGTGCATTACATGATCAGTTTGTTTGTGTCTATGTAGTCCAAGCGAGTCTCTAACATTCAAAGGGGACAGCCGGTGCTCGCAGGTTTACTGCAACATTCAGCGCTACGGATGTTGCGAGTTTCCTCCTGCCCTAAACTGACAAGTCGTGATATTAGTGAAATATTCTAGAAAGCGACTTTAAACCCCAATGCCAAAAAAAAATAAAAATTAAATAAAATTACGTCGGTACTGCAGTTACGAACGTAATGCGCTAAATATCTGTTTCGGCAAATACATTATTTCCTGTTTGTGATGAAACACTATCACTACGTATACGCTTATAAATACTGGTCGTAGCCACGTATAATTGGGTGTGATGTGTACGTTACAGAGGCGGAACATATTCATCGAGACACCATCGTGTAAATTAAAGCTCTATTCATGAGTACACTTCATTGAAGTGTATGGACTATCCGCTGGTAATATCGTGTACACTTCAAGCATAATTGGGCGTTCTATACAAAGTTACTCGAGCTTAGTAAGCAAGGAGCCCAAATGTGCAAACTGGATCTATATTCACTGTATGTCAATGTCATACCTGTATATCTTCCCACGTTATTCGAATTGTGAACGACATGCAGTCTGTATAGTAAAAGTTAGCCACACAGTATTTACAAAAGAGAGGACTTACTTTAGAAATGTACGACAGTTGCGATGGAGCTACGACTACTTTGCATAGGTCCTTTATCATGTTATGTTATACAAGTCTTATTTTATTTAAAGGCATGATATCACATATATGTATGGTTGTTTTGGACTAGTTGTTAGCTATAACTGCAAAGTGCATTAACTTGACATGCATAAAATCATGGTTGTACTTCCAAAACGATTTCCACCGCGGTGTGGTTGACAAATCTCCAATACAACCCCCTCCCCGATAGACTGCTCTTTGACTAGCATTCAAAGGGAAAGTAACTCGCATTCCTTCTTAGAACAATGATGTTTCAGACAATATAAATAGCGGAACGTTCCCTATATGCATATAATATATTAATAGTTTGATAACTATTGAGTACATCAGTAAATAACAACTTTGGGGTGGATAAATCAAGCGTAATTAGTCTCAGATCTAAATGCGTTTGTCCGTTATACAAGCCTATCAACTGTGATATTATGCCTTTAAGATTAGTTCTATCATACCACGGCTTACCAGTTTGTGTGAATAGAAAACCTACAGTACGTGTAGCATAATGCGTATGTGAACACTGCCGGGCACTGACGAACCAATGATTTTCATCCAAACCAAATAAAATTGGATACGAAAGTATTGTTCCAAAGATAGTTTGGCATACGCTCAACATCGCGATTGAGCGTACGTCAATATACTTTTGGAGCGATACTTTCGTATCTCATTTAGATTGGTATTTTATCATGACTGCTTTGCAAAGACCACTTCTGCGGACATTGAAGCCGCATCTGACGAAACATATCACATTGGTTGAAGAACAAAACAAACACATGGTTTATTTGTGTGTACGATTTAATCGGACATATACATAAACGACGGGAGCAAATGCATGTCTCTATACTTTAATATATAAAGAGCAAGTTTTATTCCTATCAATAGTCTTCTAGGCAGGTCTCCACAAGAGCCTGACACAAGAGTTCAAAGTTCAAACATAACCTCCACCTGTACTGTTCGTGTGACCAACTGATAATGGTTAGTGCCGAACCCTGCTAGTAAGTTGGTTAGTTTATACTGTGTTGATGATGACACTGTTGCATAGCAACATGCCGCAGTATCGGGAAGCAAGGGAATGCGTAACAGCCAACTTGGCAGATACATTAAACGTCTCATTAGTTAAATCAGTCTTTAGAATCCACGACTTTCAAATCTTATCACCAAGGCCTCCACATTCTGTCATTATCTAGAACCATGGGCTGCCCGAGATGAGGTCGAATCGGAGTTACGTCCCTTTCTGTTTTCACCGTAACGACAGGTGGCGTTGATACACGAACGGTAGAGAACTCCTGCCTCCTCGTCGGAATGTCAAGGTCACTTTTACAGTCTGGAGACGAGGCTGGAGACGACTCCGGTGAAGATATGCCCTCTGGAATGGATCTGGACTCTGGCGAAGGGGTAAACCTGGGTATTTCCATTTTTGAATACGGAGAAGCACTGACGTGTCCGTGACCCTGAACTTGATGAACAGACGTAAGATTCCACACGGGCGTACAGGGCGCGAAGTGGTTCATGGGGAAGGCGGGTTGACTAGAGGGTGGGACCACGTGCAGGGCGGACAGGTGAGCCGGGTGGATCTGAGGAGGCTGGGCCTCTGCCGGGATGTGAGTTACGCAGTTGGCAAGATGGTTAAGGACACGCGACTTGACGTCGTGATTGACGTTGACGGCGTCGAGATATCTGGCCACCTCTCCCGCACACTCGTTGAATCCCGCTCTGTACTTGCCCATTAGGAAAGGGTCGGTCGTCATGGCAACTGAAATATACAAGGTACAAATTGAAGTACTTCTGATCAGGAGACCTACCGGCAACAAATTGGGGTGCATCGTGGACGAGTAATGTCTTGTTACGGAGTACTATTATATACATGCAGTTGCAAATACAATCAAATTGCGGTAACCATGGTAACGTATACATGTCATAGCTTCCCATTTACTATAAAGGTTCAATGCATTCTCTGAAACGCATTGTCTACTTAATGGTTATCCGGTAATGGTGTTATGTAAGCAATGGGGAGTTTCAGAGGTCGAGGTTCAATGTGGTTATTTCAGAAGTTTTCCATTGTGGTTATACCTGCAATTTGTTGTCTCTGTAGCAACTTGAGATGTTTCACTGTCATTTCTAAGATGTCTGCCTTCTCCAGTTTGGAATATTGTGTTGTCTGAAACAAAACAAAAGTAATTAAGAAGACTTAGAAGTTGATAAAGTTAGTGCAATGCCGCACTGATTAACAGTTAACGTTGTAATATCGATTAAGTATACATATACTCATTGATACTGGAAAGATCAATGATGACATATACAACACTACAAGCAAGGCATATATAATTTAGACCATTCCCCGTAGATGCTCATCAAGGTGTTGAAGGATTGGACAGTCTGTCTTGCCATGCACCCTATGTCTATTTGTGTTCTCAAAGGTATGCAGACTTTCAATATACATGCATCAATATTTAGTAGGAAAATCAATGACAACACTTTTAATGCGTCAACATCTTGGAGATTACGGGCTTATTATCAGACCTATTATTGAATCAGACATATGGATTACTTTTTTTTGTTCAAAGGAGGATGTTTTCTATGTCTGGTATTGGTTGGGATAAAAAGAAAATCTAATTTACTTTTCTGCTCAGCAACTATTTCACAAAGTTTCTCGACTTGTTCGCTCCCACGCTTTCACTCAAGGCCTTGTTGGCCAGAGTTCAGGAGTGTTAGCCAAGGATAAATCTTTACGTTTACAAGCCCGGCGTAATTTATTTGCAATGTTTCTGTCGCTCGCTTCGTCGCGAGCCACATTTGTGAGCTTATCAACAGAGAGCCGAAAACACCGTGAGAAAGTGATAACCTGAAGAGCCTTGCATCATTGTCAACGGTTGCTTTGAACGGCCCATACAATAAAAATGAGACTATAATAAACTTATGAGCTCTCCTCTACTATACATAGGCCTAGCCTCAATAGCCAGTCTGAACTTTGATAACGACTTCGTCCAGATTAACGAACCGTGCACGTTATGCGATCCGCAATCAAAGGGAGCTAACTAGTATAAGTACGGCATGCTTCGTGTTAACGTTAGCTCACATGTACCTACGAGATAGATCTAACTAGAGAGATGGAGTCTAACTGACCCGTGAGAAAGAAACTAGTCTATAAACCAAATGACCCATTAACTGACCCTCGAGTTATGGGGATGTCGCTGATATGACGTGACATACGATGTATCTTACGTTAACGTAATATGTAAATATACTCTTAGCACACTCGTAAGAGATTAGTAAACTTTAGTTTTAGTCTAGACATATAGATAATTACAGATATGTTAAACATATAATGCTGATTTAGATTATTTTAATAATAAAAACAAGAATTGCATATCCATGCGACTAAGAAGATGCAGTTGCATTCAACGTGCCACACCCACTTCAAAACAGCCACGCCCACAATTTCCTACTATCGTACAAAATACTAATTTTACAGCCAATACTACGTGATAAAATAATGTTGTCAGTCACTTTAGCAAAGCATATACAAAAGAGCGATAGACCTATAGTGAAGAACTTACATCTTTCTTAAGGGCTTGAAGGACAAGGCCTTTCAGCTGACCAAGACATTCGTTAATCCGAGCCCTGCGTCTTTTCTCCATCAATGGTTTATTACTCTGGAATGAAGAATACCCGACACAAATGTAAAAACATGAATAGTGCAATGTATTGTCCTTGTTACTCATTTACAAGTTGTTAATGCAATATTGTATACTAGTATTGCAAATGCACTATATCTATTATTAGAGTGGTCAATTTGACAGGAATTCTTCATGGAACTTATACAACATTTACTAGATCCAACTACAAACATTCTCCAGAAAGAAAGAAATATAAATGTTAAATGTGTTGATGTGTTTTATAAAATTATTAATAATGCAAATAAAAGTTGTTTGTAATTAGTTTACTTTTAATCGTCGAAATTAAAATACTAACCCTTCTTGATGATGAAACCGAACGCTTGTCATCATTGCAAGTATCCGACATGTTGTCCGAGGAACACATGAACGCGACTGGTGAAATGAACGACTTCCCAGTGAAATGTCTACGAATGCAACAGGTAGCAGAATGAAGCTCGTTTGTAATGTATCGGAATTTAGATGTCGATTACAGTCCTTATGCATCGGCTGTACTGTGAAGGCACGTTGTCGTGCTTTCCCACGCTGAGCGTACCCGATAACTGTCAGTCAAGCCTCGCGGGAGGTGGCGGCCACGCGATCCGCACAGTTTCATTGGCTGCGGGCAACGCGCGCTGAGAAATGAGCACTCCCAGGTGTCAATCAAGAGCGAAATTTACGAGATAAACTCGCCGCACGCGCCGAAACTTACACTAGCCTCTGATTTTGTCTGTGGGAATTTCCCGCCCTCTTTGCTCCGAAAGTGATTAGGAGCCACAGAACCACGAGGATTGCCATGTTTTAAATAATACGAGTCAAAGCCCAACTTATTGTTTGTTTTGAGCTCACCGAGAGAGTGCGCCCGGCGAGCGTGTTCTGGTTCAAATGTTTGCTTCCAAACTCGTGGGAAAGTCCACTAGGTAGATGAGTAGCGCCGATAGAAACAGCTTGACGATTACTGTTGGAAATGGATTCGAACATTTTACCGATTTTCACACATTGATAATCTTTTTATTTTTTGTTTTGCTTTTAGTTAACTTTGTCGCCGTGATTAAATTCCACACCCTAAATTCGTACAATTGTTCTCTTTATATTTTTATTAAATTGTATTTCTAAATACAAATACAGATCTAGATATAGATCTACATATTTGCTTATCAGAAACTATTATATTATATCTTTCAAAACGTGCAAGGTGTGCATATTATAATGAAGAGGCAAGAAAGTAACGCACTTAATTTCTACAATACTCGAAAACCCAGGCCATTATGACTACACTAACCTCCGCAAATATTTGACGGAGGTTAGTGTAGTCATAATGGCCTGTGTTTTTGAGGATGTTACAATACATGCAGTTCTACAATCTAAGGACACCTGTGCATGCGCATCTTTTAATGTGTGAAACTAGAATTACATTGTCGATATACTAGTACTTAGTGTTTAGGAAGATATTATTCACAGGTATGACTCGTCAAAATGTTATACGCCAACCCAATCTTCATCTCCATTATGAATGACCATACAGATTAATGAGAAAAAACGTAGGCCTATACTTTGGCAAAAGTATGGGGGGGCCTAAGTGTATGTATGTTTGTTATTAATGTATACCAGTATACATTTATATAATTATACCATTACCATGCACAAATCACAACGCTATCTCTGTTTGTATGCGCTCAATTATCATGCTAATTCTGCTACCTTCACTCACCCCCACATAGACTATACACAGCTATTAAACGTCGACGTCGCGTCAAATTAAACGACCGTGGGAACGATAGCCGAGCAAACACCGAGTGAGGAAAGCACGTGCTACGCGTGACCGCAATGGACGACACCTGTACACTTTGCTCGCCACTGTGTCTCGGAACCCCGCCGTCCACGTCGACACCGGGTCGCGCTCCCCGAAGCAAGGGATGGTCAAAAAGTAACCGAACACCCCAAAAACATGGCACTATGTCATGACCCCCAGTATACGTGGAAAGCGACACATCACTTTGATATTTACACTGTATAGGCCTATGTTATACCACCTTGTAACGTTATATCTAGACGGTACGCTGGCTATAGTGAGTGAGTGAGTGAATATAGAGTTTAACGTCTAGGGTAAAGGTTGATGGAATATAGATTATCACATCGTTATTTTTTGGACTCGCGACCGACGACTTTTGACATTAATGGATGCTGACTGAATTACTTTTGTCATGGCAGTAATATATATATCCAGATGATACGAGCGATATTCATGCAACGGTAGTTTTATATTATGTCTTGTTGAGAGAGGTATAAGATTCTGACTGGATATACTTTTCATAGGAAACAAGGTCAGCTGACCAGGGAAATAATATAGTCGCCAATGACTGTGCTGATTCGTGTCTCTCGTCCAATTAAGGCACAGACTCGGCTAATGGTCTACACTGACTGAGGCGTGTAAGAAAGAAAATGCCATGGATTTCAGAGGATGAGTTTTGTATTGCTTTCCAATATTGTGTCTAATATAGGAGACTACAAGAATACTAGAACATTAATAAATATTACTGCAATGTCTATTTATTTTGTGTATTTTTCTGTAAATGGAAAATACAAGAATAACGGACATAAACACAGGAATGGGCCAACATATGGTAATAACTATTCAACTGTGGCAATTCGGAAATTATGTTTGGACGTATCCGTGATATCATACAATTGAGATAACAAAATAAGCTATCTCAAGGCTGGGAAGAAATAGATTGCATTGATGCATGTCGGGTTGTTGAAAGTCGCGGCGGCTATACATCATGTGAAATATATTTTATTTTTGATCCACCCCATTATATATTAACTTATTATTTTTACAAATAAATAATGTGTGCATATGAAAGTGTTACTCCACCCCACCACTAACACCATCACCGGCATACACACACGCGAAAATATGCGCACAGGCGCACCCGCAATTAATTTAAGGTGTTTCAATTAGTTATACATTCGATACTATCATTTTGGGATAATAATTATGTTGTTATCATTGTTGTTATTGGATCGTATTGTTTGTGTTATCATTCATAATGTTATTATTCATTGTACTATGGTTAGCCTACGCCATGTGTTTGTAGCATCAGAACGTATCGTTCATCAGTTTCATTAAAATAAGATCCTAAACTAACGCTCAAACAGATATATTTGTAACACTCGCTAGTTACATTGGGATGCAATCTGATTCTAATGAGAATGTATCGTTCATTGACATTTTGTGACAAACCCAAGTCTTTAGCACTAATATTTCTTTTTCTTTACTAACATTTGTCCAGAGAACTGAAACGGAATCCTCAAACCCAATTGCGTAGTACGATGTTTGGAGTTTAATTCTGGCGTGATTCACTCTTATGAAAACAATATTGCGGACATGAATATGTTTGTCGTCGTATCAAATGTAGCGCAAGTCTACATCACGTTTCAAGATGGCCGCTAAACCAATTTAAACAAGCATCCCCAATCAAAGTAAGTTGTTTATGTATGTCAATCATATACCCAATGTTGTATAAATGTCAGGATGCAAACCACAGCTCATGTTCTACACGAAATATGCACTTATGATTGACGATCAATTGGGATTTGAACTTGACAATGAATTTCATTGTGTAAGTGACTTTCATGAACATACTACACTATGTTGTGTTTGTTTGGAACATTATTAAATTAGCGAAAACGTCTTCACGTGTCGTGTGTCTATCTATAGAGCTTTGGTGTTAGCGGGTACAAGTAAGGAATTCGCCAGGGGTATATTTTAACCGATATCAGTCAAGGTCGCCCACACCCACTTTTCTGTGTTTCCCCGACATCTGCTCGCATTTATCCACGTAAAAAAATAGAATTCCTCCTAACCTTATATGGATGTGGGAAATAATCAATGAGCGCATGCTTCAACACGGCGTAATAATACCCACCCGGAACTGAACTCGCCATTGTGCCAAAAGTTACCATTCATTATTTTTTACAAGGGAACGTGCCATTGTCCTTCATAAAAACTGTGCGTGGGAGGTGTTAATAAATACCGGGAAAGAAGATATCCTTGCTGCCTCCCAATGGCAACCAATTTAACTCGCTGTCACAATTGATGTACATAGTTTTAGCATGACGCCAATGTGCAATTGCGCTACCCGTATATTATATCTGTAGTCCGTGGAATCGCCGTCAGCGAATACCATCAGCTTGAGACCGTTTTTAAATGGAACTCGATGAAACACTATTTGTTCGATAGGTAGACTATGTTAAGTTTTACGCGCATCGTTATTAAAAATTATTCCGATCATTGTTTATTATAATAAAATTATACTATAACACAAATATACTGTTTCTGTATACAGTCGATCCCCGTATATCCGGTCGTCAGATAACCGGTTCCCTCGATATCCGGACGGTTTTTACTGGGAACGAATATTTTCCTATATAAAATGACTCATATAACCGGAAAATCGGTTTCCGTTTACGGTCGGTTATATTCGGGAACCAAATAGACAAATTAAGCAGAATATGTGTTCAGATAACTGGACGATGTATTGATGCGTTTGTACTTTGATCTGAATTGGCTTCGCATTACATATAGTATGGAGAAATAACATAGCGTTTCGCATAACTATTCATAGCTTAGTTTTAGTGAATTATTAAAGGCATAATATCACATATATTTATCGTTGTTTTGGACTAGTTCTTAGCTATAACTGTGCATTCACTTGACATACATAAAATCATGTTTGTACTTTCAAAAAGCTTTCCACCGCTGTGTCGCTGACAAATCTACAATAGACTGCTTCAAAATACATCATTCAAAGGGGAAGTAACTCTAATGTTTGCTCGAGTTCTTTCTTAGAATAGTAATGCATCACAGACAAGATAAATAGCGGAACGTTCCCTTATTTAACATAAAATATCATTTGTTTTATAACTATTGAGTGCTGTTTGGGTGAACAAATCATGCGTAATTAGTCTCAGATCGAAATTCGTGTATCCGTTATATAGGTCAATCAACCGTGATATTATGCCTTTAAAGGGTTAGAAAGGAAATACGCTTTAGATAAACTGGTCACTTATTCCATTTATATACTAAGCGCATATAACCCATTAGGGCATCATGGGCATGGAACCAGTTCACGTTAAAAGTAAAACACTCCAAGCTAGAATCGCTTGACATGGTGACGACCCCTTTGGCCAGTATTACAAAATACTATAGAGCATTATGATTGAAATGGATATGAATTCACGGTCCGATTTAGCAATCACACACTTTTAGTCTGTACAAACACGCAACATTATAACGCAGCTCTTCCCCACCTAATAACACTGCCATTTTCACCTTTGCAGGTGGCGAGTTCATGTGTCTCTTAGACATAATTCTTGGGAGAAAAGAAAACTTCTTCAAGAGAGATAAGCTCGTTAACACCATCCGCTTAGCAGATAACTTCCCAGTATTGTTCTCGCCTATCTACGTTGTATATATTCTAGTGTCAAGCAAGAATGCCGGGTTAAATCGGTGGCTGAGACGTAAGGGACAGTATCACACTGGATGCTCTAATTACACGCAACGGAAAGCGGGAGACCCAGTTGACCTTCGAACTGGAGTCACGTGGATGAGGGATATATATTTCCCCCCACGTGTTCTAGTCGCTGTACGTCTCGGGCGGCGGTTGACATCAGGGGTCAGAGGTTAATTGCCTGCACGTGCCTGTGAAGCGATAGTGAGGGTAGGTTCGCGTGGGAAAATGGTCCTCAGAGAAAACAGCCATCTTTATTTTGACTCTCGTGATCTCTCGTGAATCAACACGAGGTTACGTTACGTCGTCAGTCGGAATACCGACACGTCAACTGCAACCGGTGGGTTTTGAACTCGCAATTAAGTGAATAGTTTCGTCTTTCGAGGTATCCGGAAATACAGATCCCTCTTCTTTCTCATACGTCTGCACCCATCGCTCTTTCAAATACGTGTAGGTTAGCTGATAACACTACATGGACTTAAATTGCTACATGTCGGCCTGCTGCATTATACATTAACAAAGGTAACAGTCCGCATTAGTTGTATGGATTTATTATATAAATGTTTCTATTAGTTTGCCTACCTCTAATAACTCGACATCGATCGTCCAATCCAGGAACATTTCTGGTATTCAAAATTCTGGTATTCACTGCTTCATGGAACCTCGTATTGTTTTACATACATGTTCCTGTATTTATATTTAAGTAATCAGTCTTACTGAAACAGTATCAACAGTATCATGGCAGTTTTGCATTGTTCTCAAATGGTATAATTAAATACAAGGCTGGTTCAGATATGGTGAAAGTAAACTTGAATGCCTTCTAAAGGAGGTTTAACTTTAAATGTAATGAATGTATGTATACGCCATGGACATGTAACATAGGACAATTGATGAACATGCCAGACTATGGCACATGCACTTTATAGACTAACAGTTCTACCCTTACTTTGTAATGCATCATTCACGCTCAATATTAGTCGTATTACTATATTTCTCGATCATATAATACATTTCATATTATGATATGTATAACATAATCACGGTATGGAAGAGACACAGACAGACAGAACTAGAGCCAGAGAAAGACAGACAGGCAGAGAAAGAGAGACAGAGACAGAGAGTATATTTGATTTATATTTTAGTAATTTTATATATTTTACAGTAATACTTTTGGCGAAAGTGGACACCAAGAACTTGTACTTCCATCTTTAATGAAATTCGAAGAATTTAATTTTGCATACACTTTCCAAACCATCCTGACACCAGCTGGACGTTTATGACCGGACACTTCTCAGCGGTCACTGTATTTCCGAGGATGTTTTAATTTCCACCATATTTCTTATTGCCATTTCAAAAGAAGCGGCCGTTCAGCAAATGAAGTTATTAACTGAAAACACTTTGAAGGCAAGCAGGGGAGCTATTTGAAAATTCCCCACGGTCTCTGGTCAGCTTACTGTCCACGCGCGGTCAAGATTTTAATGTGGACACTGTCCGGTCTACGGCCAATGTGTCTTTGAAGGTTGGAACACCGCTGTCATGATAATCCTTTCGAATGTAAGTATCTGAATAATGAAAACTACACCGGGATGATTACTGCAAGTCTAGCTTGGTATTATGATTAAATATATAGGCCTACATTGGAACCATTTTATATTAGTGTTAAAATACGCGATGTGATGTGAAGTCATTGGGAAAGTGAAGATATCGTATATGAAACACATTATTTTTCTTTAAATTTAAAACATTGAAATAATGCTATACTTATAAGATAGATGGACGGATATATGTTCTGCACTTTCTGTTACGGGAGTGGACTAGATGTACATTAGTTGATGAGACTACATCACAATACTAGTAGTTTACCATATTAACAAAAACATACTACTTATATATTTAAGGCAATGATATAAGATGCTTACCTACAGATTCAATAATATGCCAACGAAGCATGAAGCAAAGTAGGCTATGTTTCAACTTTAGAAAAATAATTCAAACCTATACGTATACATGCCATGGCATTGAGCATTCTGAAAACACCGGGCATTATGACTACTTAATATCCACGAAATACTAATAATAGTCATAATAGGCCTGGGTTGCGAGAATGACTTTGAGATAGACGACGGTTTATGTTGGACAGGTGATGAACTACTCGGGTATCGGCAATTCGTTATCAGCAAATCACATTAATATCAAAGTCAAGCTCCATCAAAGACGAGCCTATCCGCGCCTTGTACCAATGTAAATTAGCGTCTCTGAAGTCTGAACATCCTCTGGCCAGACGTCTGTGTTACATGTTCCATGTCATTCTTGTACCAGCAACAGGTCAAATTAATTTATGGCGGTAAAATCTTGTTCTTCTTCCAGCCACTGACTATTCCGGCAGTGATGTAATACCAGACGGATCCCAGCTCACTTCCTCTGCGTAGCGACTACACGTCTAGGAGCTGGTTTACGTTCACCGCTAGATCAGACGACCAACGTGGGACAGCAGACACGGTTACGTTGGTGGACAACGAGTCCACGGGGTCTACACAGGATGTGTTATATGGTACCTGATCAATCAGGAAATAGCCTAGGGAGGAAAGTATGTGGGAATCTTTAGACTGCTTTATGAGGCTTTAGGTCAAAATATGTCTAGGTTGCAGTGACCAAGGCAAATAAACAATGCCGCTAAAGGTTTGTTCCTATTGTTTTGTGACTGCGTTCACTTTTGAGAATGCCAAGATCATTCTACTGAGTTGACTTTATATAAAGCAAGGATATAATTAGTATTAGACAGTAGAGTGAATGTAAGTCAAGAAAAATAGTCATTACATTTGGATGTTTAAATAATGCCAGTTTGTGACAGTCATGATTTGGAAGATACGGACGTTTCTTTGAATCAAAATCAGTGTTTATCTCAAGTTCTGTACGCTTACTAATATACGGAAGTCGACTTGCACTGGTAAAAACACACATGGCATGGAGAAACGCTTGTCGCCCAATGTTCGCAGAATCGTTGGACACGTGTTGCAAAAATCAAAAACCATGTTCGTATTTGAAAAGCGGTTTGATTTTGATGGTTTTATGGTCTCCCATATGATCAAAGAAGATTAGAGATCGTTTCGCCTCCGGTAAAACCTTAATTGAACGCTTGGCCCGGCTAATAAACCCAGTTGGCCGAGTTGAGGGTGTTTGCGAATGTTCGGTGCAATTTCCTTTCTAATAAAGCCCCGTTCACACTTCTGTGCATCGGTGGTTATATTGGTGGCTATAGACGTTCCGATCTATCAATATGTGAACTAGGCGTTGTACTTCAGTGCTCAAAGAAGTGACTATCGTTGACTTTATCAAAAGCGGTTATGGCAAATAAAAACTGGACCTTTATACTATATGTCGAGCATCTTTGCCAAATTTGTTTAGCAGTAAACTTTGAGGGAATGTGCGAAATATCACCTTGATATGAATCAGGAGGGCAAAGCAATTTACAGACTTATGTTATCAGGTATATAACATTAGAGCACAGTTCAAGTGAGACTTGTTATACATTCACGTTGTTCAAGCACCATGTGACCTTACACTATTCTGGTTTGACGCTTTAAAAGAAATCAGGCAGGCTCGCTTTGCTTTCCTGTATATAACATCACAATTGAATATTTACCTTAGCCACCCACAGAGTCCAATAAGGTATACCGGTAACTGCACTATATGTATGTATGTATGTGTATATATATATATATATATATATATATATATAAAAATATATATATAGAGAGAGAGGGGATCTAACTGAGTGATCATTCAATACCGAATTTATTAAACGAGTTGGTGAAATTGATATTGTGAGAGGCTTTGCCGAGCACAATTTCAGTTTTACTGACGAGTTTAATAAATTCAGCATTAAATGAACACGAATGTTAGATTCTATTTATCACATAACTGTAGAAACGACCGTAATATCCATTTTAAGTTGGTGGCATTATTGTTGGTGGCATTATTGTTGGCATTATTGTTGGTCACATGACTACAATCATTTGTATCCGAGACAGGGAACCAGTTTTTACCATATCTTATCATTTGTATCTACGGCCGGGAACCAGTTGTGTTATTGCACTTGTGCAATATTATATATTTATTGAATGGGTTTATTGCACTCTCAAACTCTGAATGAAATGAAAAACAAAAAACTAAATGTTCTTATTTCATTTGACCTAACCAAAATTTAAAATAATAAATGATTGCACCAGTAATAAAAAATATGTTTATATAACGCTCACCAAATATATTGACTAGTATGATTTAATGCAGAGGGACGTTTTTCTCTTCCTTAAAGGCATATTATCACAGTTGATTGACCTGTAGACTAATTACGCTTGATTTATCCACCCCAAAAGTGTTATTTACTGATGTACTTAGTCCCCAGTACTCAATAGCTATACAAATATTAATGTTTTATATGAATACAGGGAACGCTCCGCTATTTATCTTGTCTTTGATGCATTACTGAACTATGAATGAATTGCGAGAAAACGTTACATGTTTAAGTCGTACCACTGAGTTATGTCCCCTTGCATTGACATAATTAAGGAAATAACAATACGACCATATT
>JAUTBV010116389.1:0-13587 GCA_032361325.1 Lepetodrilus fucensis
ATTCAGGTTGTCTATCAGTAGACTACAGGGGGTTGCACTAGATATGTGTCTACCAAACAGCGGTGGAAAGGTTTTGGAAGTACAAACATGATTTTATGTATGTCAAGTGAATGTATTTTGCAGTTGTAGCTAAAGAACTAATCCAAAACAACAATACATATCTGTGATATTATGCCTTTAATGTTGAAATCATATTGAATTATTCATTATTTTAAAATATTGCCACACACAGTGTTGGAATTGTATAGTTTACATTAACATACACCAATAAATATTTTCATGTTATCGTCGTAAATGGGTGAAAGATTCCCACACCGACGTTAAACTCCATAACCACTAATTCACTTACTTTCACATTATTTATTTTCATGGTCATACACTCTGATACAGTCTGATAGATGTAAAAAATCATCTTTCCCTGCAACGAAACTCAGATCAAATCTTCCCCCATTGAATTGAACACGTTCATACCAGGATTGAAAGCACACGTAAGAAAATTTATAGTTTACTTATCTTGTATTCGTTTATTATTGAATTACAGTGTTAATTTAAAGAAATCACGGCGCCGACATATATCAGGAAAAGTACACCATATGACACACAGTCGCGGGAAGAAGTATTGCCTTTGGGGGGAAATCGATTCAACAGGGATCTGGTTTGTAAACTCTGTTTATTTAATCGACACCAGTAGTACGAAAAGGACGCCAATTAGACCGGGTTCGAGCCCCGGGAAACGTGGCTGAGGGCTCTTCATCGTTTTCGAGGCACACAGTTCAGAATTGACACACAACAGTCCATGAATTATTAGCACTGCTATATAAACGAACCAGAAATGCAACTTTCCCGATTCCATTAAATGTGACTAAACATTTGGGAAACACGGACGTTACATTTAATAACAGTAACGGCGGCACATGTTCCCATGCAATGTACGGCTGTCTGCTCAGGTTAAAGTGAAGCACGTTCAAGCTCGGCTAGTTCGTTGAAACACAGGGTGAAACAACTTGTAATAAACCTTAATGCAAGTGACTTAGTTCGATAATGCCTCTGTTAACACAGCAGAGAATGGGTACCCGGAAGGATGATACGGGCATGTGCATGATAAGCCTTCTATAACGCCTTGACAGACAGCTTGGGTTGTATACTTCTCAGGGAGATGAGAAAGAAAATGAGAGCACATTGATACATTGACAGGAATAGTAATGCAACGCTATGAGCATACTTTAAACCGTGGATTTAGCGTAAAATAAATGTTCACATTATTATAAAGAAGCTCTGTATATAAAGTACGAGTGAACTGTATGTCAATCAATTCCACTGGACTATCATCATGATCAATGTATGCATACCTAGATTACGCTAATGTTTCCTATGGATAGATCAACACGTGTTACTTAATCATACACTGCATTGTATGAATACTTGTGTTTAAACATTATCATATATTTACATTAAATAGTAGGCCTAAATATAATTATACACATATTGTGGTTTTCTTATTGCGTTCCATTCCAGTAATGTAATGCAACACAACACGCCATTAACAGATCAACTTGTTAGTTCTCAAATGTTAATGTAACGATAGCAAACTCCAACCACGATGAGATAAGTATCTCATGTGAAACATACACAAACTATAATTACAGTATATTTACTTTTTCAATTTGCATTAAACATGAATTCTACGATAATTATATGAATTAATAAAAAGGCACTGAATATAATATGGGAAAATTAAGAAGAATGCAAATTCTGCACACGCTGTGATTATTGTATTAAGAGAGTGTCTGCTGAATAGTGTGCCGTGTACACATGTATATAGGTAAATCTAACACGTGTCACCTGACACGTACACCACGTAAGCTTTTATCCATGTACTGTTTTACCCCAGCGATAAGCAAGATTACTTTGCCACACGCTGTAATATCTGCTATTTATTAGTGATTAGAATTATATATTAGATTGAAAGTCTAATGCTTGTCGAATGTCCAATGTTTTATAATGATTGTGTCCGTGGTCTATCAGTACCAGCCGGTGCTTGCAGGTTTACTGCATCATTAAGCGCTACGAATTATGCGCCGTAATTCAATTAGAACAATGAGATTGTAACTTACTTTGCTTGGTTACGATCATGAATATAATATACGTATTCACCTTTACTGACATACATTATATATATATAATTAGACTTTCGATCTAATTTTCCTTCAGTTTAGACACAGCTTAATTGTGTCTAATGTGAATAATGTACCATGTACTATAATCTGCTGTACCAATAGCCAGCTGATAGCATGAACCAAACGCTTGATAGCATGAATCCCACGGTGTCCAGCATGCTAGCGCAATTAAGTTAGCTGTCTGTTTATATATTTAATTCATTTTTTTTTATAAATTTGTATTTTTGGTTATTCTCTTTTTCGATTTGTGTTTATGTTATTTACTTTGTTATTATTAATAATATATGTGTGTGCGGGTGGTGTGTGTTTGTGTGTGTGTGTGTGTGTGTGTGTGTATGTGTGAGGGGGGGGAAGGGGTTTCTCCGTCTCTGCTCCATATTTTCACTATCAGCACACTCACGGGGCTAACGTTATAAGCCTACTTATTCCTGTTACCCTGCATGGCGCCTGTTATTAGTCTCCCGGGACGTTAACGTTTGTTAATGCTCCTGGGAAATTCACGAGTATTATGGACGGATATCAGCGAATCCTTTCGTAACAGTGTCTGATAAATTGGTTTGCACTGTTCTACAGAAATAAAGGAAGATAATCTTTCAATGATGGCTGGCATTGGGTACAACATACGAGAGAATGGCATGACCAGATATGGAATGTTACGTGTTCGTATCCGTTACAAATTAAATTATCGATTGAAAATTGTTTGGCTAGACATGCAATTTCACCTAAAATGACACTATGAAGATGTATTTGCGTTTTTATAGATAACTGTACGTTCAGGAATAATGCATAAACTGTAGCATCTGAAGTATATTAGGTTTTCAACATACATACTAAACTGAAAGTATAAACTCTCTATAAAGTTACTTTCATAAGTTTAAAAATAATTGTTGAATTTGCAAATTAATATATGATTGACAAATCGTAAACTATACAATATTAAGTCCACAAAACATATAGCTTTCAATCGATATGGTGTGATACATTCAGTCAATATAATATACAAAAAAACACTATTCATTTCATAGCTCGTATAGTATTCAGTCCATAAATAAATGGCTTATGCAATATTCAGTTCATTGGAAATGCAACAATCGATCCCCATTCAACATGCAGTACGTATAATATATATGCAACATATAATATTCGGATCATATATGCAACCTTCAGTCCATACAACATGTAGCGTTCAACCTAAACATTCAGTCCATATAGGCTATGTTGCATTCATTCCAGATCCATATCCTATACAAGATGGTATAGTTGCATTACTTGGTAGCCCCGTTCACGTTATAATGAAGCACGTTCGAGCTCGACTGATTCTTTGATGGGTGACGGTGATAACGTATCTGATCGTATTTAGGATTAGAAAATGCCTTTGTTCACCCAGCAGAGAATGGGTACCCGGAAGGATGAGATGGACATGTACATGAAAACCTTGTAGTTTCTTGAATGCATACTCCCCATGGAGTTGAGAAGGAATTGAATGCACACAGACACATTGACCCGGGTAATAATGTAGCGCCATGACATGGAATAAGCGCATTATACAAATGCACTATTGGCCATATAACATGCACTATTCAGTCTTAGGATATACAACATTACGTCAATGGGCTAAGTAACATTCAATCAATATGATATACAGTTGTTGTTGAACCAAGAAGGCCAACCTTTGACTTTATACGTACTAATTATAACCAATGATGCCCCAAAGAAAAGAATACACCTGGCATTGGTCGCTTGGAAACAGTTCATCGTATCTTGGCTGCTGAAAGTGTCGCAGAACGCTATATAGACAGATATCTACACCATCAGCAGCACGAACTCGCGACTCTTGTGGTACTCTACAAATTAGCAGGGAAGATCTTGACTGATTTATCTGTCTACTCCATCTAAGGAGCATACGTACTACCATTGACATCCATCACCCCTACAATCCCAGAGCACCGCACCACATCCGATCAAACTACCATGAATCGACTGTGGAAAGTGGACGACCCGTTGATAGCACGAGCTGATACCGAGGCGTTGTTATTGGGGCATGTGGTGTGCCATATAGTTAAAATGTGGTCTATTTAGGGATTGTGGAAGAAAACCCCAGTAGTTTTCGGCGATTAATCGAGATGTTATTCTTTGACATCCAGATGGCAGGGTACGAGTGTGCGGAAGGAAGTACCTGGGTACTGCGCATGCGTGGTTACCTGTGAATGCAAATGGTGGCTAGCACTAGTGGAGTAACTTCAACCTCCCAGTATGAACTGTAGTAAATGCTGTTATAAAAGTTTTAATAAACGGTATCAACGTTATTAACTTCTTCTACCTTTACCACCTTAGAATCTTCAACTTTAGCTATCGTAAGTTAATATATCAGGTTGACATTTAGGTTACCATGCTGATCTCATAGGAACTAGATATGGAGAGAGCTCGAGAATAAACTAGCTGTTCGACAATCGTCTAATGTATTAAATATAGTGCTTAATTTATTATACACTTATACCATACTATAAACCTGTTACACCTCTCATATTCCGCCCCATTCAACCCGATTGAGGTCAAAATTAGTTATTACTGAAAAGTACTAAGACACTTTTGTGAGGTAAGTCGCATTATAGCTAAACCTTCCTACAAAACGAGCACTTTCTTTGAATTGTACAGTTGGCCATCGCTGAAAGTGACCGTTTACTAAATTATATAAGTGTTTAAGTGTGTTATTGTGTAAGCATGTTTATGTAGATATTCATGGTCACATATTAGGTATCTGTATGAAACATGTTGACAGTAGCATGCTACTCTATACCCAAGTAATAGTATTTCAACCACGGGTGATATTTAATTAACTACACCATCACTGCCCAACCATACGACCGCTCTCAATGGCCATTACTGACAATCCATGAATATCCACAAATCTTACGCAAGTACTCATGCCCATATATAGCAATCAACGATTAATACGTAGGCTCTTAGTAAATGATAATTTCGTCACATGTGTTCTTACTGGGGTATACCTGCAGTTTTGGTATGTACATGAACTTTCAGCTCTTAAAATCCGGAACAACCCACAACAGTACCCACTTCTCCAAACACCATACACACCTGTCATCGAGTACATACCAATACCACATACCATACCAATACCAGAATACCGTGCAGCCGGATAGTTCGTGCATACAACGTGGTATTATCCGTATACCCTGGGGAGCTACCTCAATGTAATTGGTTTCCTTTTATCGCTCAAAAGCGTCGATTACATAAACAAAGCTTACAGAAGAGATCAGGGTTGCATTGCTTACGACAACGATCCCTCCAGCAAATCTGTGCATAGATCATCACAGATTGGTAGCCGTATATAATCATCTCTTTGTATGTCAAACGTAAAACGGAAAATTGAAACTGCGATATTGATATGCCGACGCAAAGTGATTTACACGGGCGCAATACCCATGAAATATGTTAGTACGACTGGTTAGATTTAGCGGAGAAATGTTTTCTTAATATAATATCATTGCTTACACACGTGTATATGTCAGTTTTACCTTTTAATGCATTTTAAATGTTAATTATTTAAAAGTATACCTACATCTTAGCTTTAAGGTACAAGAAATTCCCCTAGAGGGTAATATCATCTTATCTTATCTAATATTTCAAGAACTCCGTAGCCAATGTGTGTTAAACAGCAATGAAGAAAGCGCTGATAAAGAAAAAGGAAATCGATATTCTTTTTAAGTTCTTGGTTTTGTTATTTTTTACCACATAACAATCTAATTAACGACACGTCCACTGTATCGAGACAGATTTGTTGCTCTTTAACTAAACGGCGCCGTAAGTCTCTTTAACACACCTATCCGATCCAATTACTAGACTGTCTAGTTCCCTCGACAGTTCCATAATTCCTGAAAGTGGCTTGCCATCACGTGTATCTTGTGTCAAACTAAACCATTGCACGTCTCATCAGAACTACACGAAGATGTCGGTTTGGTAAATACTCTCTTCACGATGACAAGCAGAAAGAACAATACATGCTGAAGTTGGTATATTGTTCACTGCAGTGAAAGAAAATTTGAAGTATTGTTTCCGGTTTGTGTGAGAATTTGAATTAGACAGATGAGTGAGCTTAGTTTTCAGACAAAACAAAATGTAGATTGTTTTTTGTTGTTATTTTCAAATCAGTTGAAGACACACTTTTACACATAATTGGTTGAAAAGTATGCTTCCTAGATATAGTTGAACATATCTCAAGTACCTTCATGCAAACGAAATTGAAGGAATTATTTTTGTTGTTGTTTTCAAACGAGTTGAAGACACACTATGATAATATTATACGCGGAAATAGATGAAGAGTAGGCTATTCTTAGACGATTTCGAAATATAGTCCCTATATCAAGTAGGCCTACATGCAAACGACATTGAATGAATTATTTTTGTGGTTATTTTCAAACGATTTGAAAACCAAATACTAGTATAATCGCCGAACTAAATGGTTTCGAAAAGTATATCAAGTCTTCGAACGACATTGAGGGAATGTATAGACGTCACTATGCTTGAGAGTCTTAATCGAGATGGAAACCTCGTAAACAGCGGTACTTCCGGTTTCACGTCGTTTGTTGTTTTCCATTTCAAGGTGAATTGGTTGTGGTAACGACCAATGTTTATCGCATAGCACACCTTAGTTGAACTGTTTGTAGCAATACTGGTATATAATAAATTGAAATAAATATCATGTTATATAAAATAAGAACTATGTTTGAATTTCTGCTTGACGTTCAGTACTTTCAAATTGTCCCTGGAATAGTCTTTAACCTTTTTAGCTGTTGTTTTCAATATAAAAACAAACGTATCATAGTAACACTAGCAATAACTAAAGTTATATTATATTTGCAGAAGACAACCGATCTCAGCTTGAAATATAACTCGATAGTCCACATCCTCGAAATCAGTACTCCGAGAGTTGTATTTCATACGCTACATCCAGTGCCATATATATGCAAGCAAATACAAGTAGGACTTTGACTTGAGATTGGATCAGTATTGATCATGAAGCCTCACATCTCCACGGAGTCACCAACTAATACTGCTGTCAAATGTCTGGATCAAACACCTGAAATCTTCATGCGGGTTACTATAACTTAATAATGTTACGAATTTCCGTGTGGTATTAATTAATAGTAGTAATCCATGCCTATTTACACACACCACACACACACACACACACACACACACATAAACACACACGCACACACACATACACACACACATACACACACACATACATTAACACAGACACACACATACACCTCACACACATACACACACGCACACACACAGACATGCAGACACACTCACGCACGCACACATACATACACAGACACACACACATACATACACACACATATACTCACACATACATACACACACACCTTACACATACACACGCACACATACAGGCATACATACACACATACACACACATACACACATACACTCACTCAGACACACACACACACATATACACACACCTCACACACACACACGCACACACACATACACATACACATATAGACAGGCACACGTACACACGCAAACACAAACACACACACATACACACTCACACAGACACACACACACACGCACGCACACGGACATACAGACACACACACACACACACGCACACACACACACACACATATACATACAGACACACACACACATACACACACACGCACACACACCCACACACGTGTATAGGGTAGGCCTACTCATGACATAGTTTCCAAGGGTATTTGCATATAAATAACATAGCTAACGCGTCTGATGTATGGAACTGGAGTTTTGTACCAAGCCTGATAGTTAGGCCACACTATGCCACAAGATCCTCCAATATGGGCACCAAACGTAATGTGATCGCCTCCTTGCTATCTTGGTTTATCCTCCCTACAAGTTGACAAATCACCCATAGGACACAACCAATTATAGCCTGGTAATACTGCCGACATTCCTCATTTTAAGTAGAGCAACACGTTCTATTACATACATTATAAATTCTATTTTGAAATTGTTGGATGAAAACTTCATTAATATAATTTTTTTAATTATCACAAATATTTCTATGATGATTACCAAAGATTCCTAGATTATAACCCATTTTCTGTTTTTTTTATTATAAATAAACCAATAGTTTTGATTATAACTAATACTTTTGATTATAACCAATAGTAAAATAATTATGTGATAATATCCAATAATTATGTGATTGTAACCAATAATCTTATAACCAATAATATTACAATTATAAAATAATTATGTGATCATAGCCAATAAGTATGTGATTATAACAAACACATTTAGTAGAATTATTAGCAATTCCTTGCAGTCTGGAACATGTAGACATTGCAATGCACACACTGAGTACTCTTTTATCATATCTCTAGTGTATAGCAAATTCCTCCAGAGGGTAATACAGACTACGTATAGTCTTATCTTATCTTATCTCATTACGGTTACATTTTGTAATAACTCCGAGCTTTGGAAAATAAGGTAATAACAAAAATAAATACAATTTTGAACAAAATGTAATCGTTCTGAAGATGTATCTATGGATTTAACCTTTCCATGGACATTCGTATATACATACTAGCGTTGAGTAGTGGCTAACGTTGAATTTGTTGTGGAAATCTACGTTATGCAAATTGTATAAGACCACTTATGCATCTAAAGTTACGCTCAATTTGCAACCTACTGATTTGAAAGAGAAGTAATTAGTGTACTTTCGTCCATACGCTCTGAGTTCCCTGATGACATTCTTGCGTTAATGTAACATTAATGTTCGTAACAGGATAGTTCGTACTCGTTAATCAAGTTTAAAATCAAATCGGCGTAATTACAATGTAATTATACTACAATAATAAACTATTGACAGTCAATAATGTACCAATTCTAGTCCAGAATTTACGGTAGTGGTCATTTCGGTTAAAAAAACATCTTTATATTCTTGAAATTTTCTCGAATAGATCCGCTAGGCATATGCAACGAAGAATTTAAAGTACGGCTTTTACGTTTCGACTCAAGAAAGTTTAATACGATTTGCTGCCTTTTACGACACTTATTTCCTAAAAGTGATTCAATTTATATCACGTTGTGTGGCATCCTTTTTATATATGGGGAGTAGCATTCCTATTTCCAAACACTTAAATTTTAATTATCATCAAATCATCCGCTCACTGTAGCGTATTCTGAACTCTTTATTTTATCATATCTTGATAATTTGTTTTGGAACGTTAAAGTAGTGCGGCTGAATTGAACTGAATTGAATTGGACTGAACTTTTTTTTGCTGTACGGCTACAATGCAAGGAACGCGATGCACATATTACAACACTTTGAAGATATACGTGTCATTTGTAATCTGACAGAATTGAATTGGACTGAATCTTTTTCTTGGAAGCATGGCTGCAATTCAAGGAACGCGATGCTCATATTACAACAATGTGAAGATATACGTGCCATTTGTAATCTGACAGAACGTTGCGTATTTTCTTAGCATACTAGCTTTAACATTTCTTATTGTTGAACAATTCAAGGAATTTATGACAGACAGACAAACAAACATACTGACATACGGTCGGACATACAGATAGAGACAGGCAGACAATACAGGCAGACATACAGGCAGACAGACAGGTAGGCAGACAGACAGACAGACAGGCAGACACAGACAGACAGACGGGCGGACAGACAGACAGACAGAAACGTGTGTTATTAAATGCCATTCCAATGACCTCTGGTCTACATACATGTGAATACATTTATTACCGGTAAATAATATATGTAGTAATATATTAGTTTCGCTAAATAGATTGGCATTTAAAAATACAATGAAACTAAGCACATTACTCATGTAAGTTAAACAATTTACACACATGTTGTGAGGGATTCCCTGTCATCGTTTTGTCTCTAGATCAGGTGTGACTTGTTCTGAACAAAATAGCACTTCGCCATATCTTTGGTTGTAGCATAGCAATTGCGAGGTCGTATTCGTAATGAACACACAGAAAGCTTCCCATTTGTTATAACACTACAAATCGAAAGACCATTATTAAATATTCTGACGCAATCATAATCATTATCATAATCCACTAACTGTGTCATAATACAACAAGATGCAGCACAATATTGTATCTTACAGCATACCAGAATGACGAATTCTGATTGGATAATGGAACATTGGCGTTGCATGTAACATTGACGTCATGAAATTGACATGGTTATGCATCTTACCTAACACAACAATGACGCATGTTGATTGGATAATGGAGCAGTGGTAATCACGTGTTACCATTCTATAATGTGACGTTTGACGTCTTGAAATTGACAAGGTTATGTATGAATAGTAACAACTCTGACACCAACATATGTTAGTGGCTCTCAACACTTGTAGTATGTTCTTCAATGTCAATGAACACCATACGTATAAGGCAATTGAAAAGTAATGTCCATAGGCATGCAAATGGTACAGATTGAAAGTTTGCTTTTCATAACATATACATTTAGAAAAACCCTATTGTTTCTATTCATGTTTTCTATTGCCATGATCATATTTACCCCTCTCCATGCTGGAGGCAACCGGATAAATACTAAACAGCAGTCGTTGTCTTTAATCCAGCAGGGGGAGGGTTAAACGGCGGGTGGTGCGCGTCGCTAATTACAAATCCATAAATTGTTATCATTGTTATGGCATACTTATTATACACATGCGCACACATCCTCGCTCCACAGGGGTACGTAATTCCATTCAGGGCCCACTTCATGTGGTACCCCTAACACACATCCACAGAGAAACGTACACAAACAGTTTAGAATCTATATATGTATAGAACATTAATATAATCTATTTCATTGGATAGATTTTTTTACATGAAATTCAAGGGAAAATGATTTCATTGGTTGGTTGTTTGCGCAAGTTTCCCTCTAGATGTGTGCCAGAGGTACCACATGAAGTGAATCCTGAACGAAATTAAGTACCCCTGTGTTGCGAGGATGATCATGATGTGCGCAGAACACTGCAATTTTGAACGATGCGCTATATAAATGTAATTATTATTATTACTACTATTATTATTGATTATTATTATTATTGGTATTATTATTATTATTATTTATTATTTTTACTAATAATATATGATAATAATTATTTGCAGCTCACTAATCTACATTTGTATATCACCAATCATGTAAAAACAGATATATGTCCCCAATTTCTCATTATGAGTTTGCACTGCACAGGTTTCCATAAGGAAATTGTTCTCCCAGACATGTTTCCCGTATAGTGTGGGGAAACCCGTCAATCACTTTCACTGTCATCAGCAAATGTACCTTCTGAATACTATTCTATCATTGTCTGTAATCAAGCAGAGCAATTGATTAGACAAGACCCAGTCAATGAAGCTTGTCAATGTTCCATGCCTCACATGTTATTATATATTAAGGGCATATTACATTTGCTATTGGGAGCCTAAATACGTTAGGTCTATTTTTCGAATTTCCAAGAATTCCTCAGAAGTGTTCAAGTTCCGGTGATAGGCAAACAGGAGTAATAGGACTTGGGTTGACCAACATTCCAGAGAAAATCTTAATACACCGTTACTAAGGATCGTATGCTTAAATTTCTGTTTGATTTAGATATGAATCATGTAGTTCAGCATGGTCCACGCGTGGTAGATCGGGATATAGCGGTATCGAAATAAGCTGTACAGCTTGTTTACCAATCATCATTTTTTGCTGAATAAAAATATGTTTAAATCATATAGCGTAAGGTGTGTAAACTAAACAATAACCACACACATGTCACCTACACGGTTACCACCAGAATCGTTAAACCGGATACGACTAAAAATAGAATTTGACACACTAATGCGCGCTGTTTAATATTAATACACTCACTGTTACCCATCCTCGAAAACACGGGTCATTAATTATGACTACAGTAATCTCCATCAAGGTTAGTGTAGTCATAATGGCCTGGGTTTTCGAGGATGACTGTTATCGTGTTCCCACTGACTGCGATAGTATATTAACACTAGAGTTTCCACAGTGTGCATTGCCCTGTGTTGGATATGACGCAGTATTGTTCTGCCATTATCAAAATGCCAGATTATCGTATGATAGTGGGAGTAGACCCAGATTCTCCTCAGATTCCGTGCATATCTGGCTTTCCGCTCTGATTTGCTTTAAATACTTATGGGAAATAGGTTATCTATCTCAAGTACATATAGATCACGTTCCAAATAAAAGCAAAGCGACGCAGAAACCTGAACACAATCTTTCTCTGTTAAGAGTTCATTAAGTGCCTTCAAGAAACGTATGCAACCTTAACTTCAACCGTAGCCGTAGGGACTACATAATTAGTCAGACCATAGTCAATGAAACTGCATTATTGTTAATGTTGGAGTTAAATGTGACCTTAAATTTACGTGTACACCGTATCGCATTGAAGAGCACTGACGTACCTGTTAATGGTTTTGATTAGTAACGAATCATACACATGGCCCCGAGGTTACGAAACGTTTTATTTTGAGTACGATCTCATGTTCAACTCAAGGTTTTGTTCACAAATACATATTTAAAATTTAAGCTTTAACATGAAATCGTAATCCAAAGAGTAATGGGAATGTTTACCTGAAATATAGCATCCTTATTTGTGTTTGTTTACTGGATTTAGAGCAGACCAGCTATATGAGATAACGAAACATTTTTAGTACGATTTCATGCTCAAGCTTAAAGTTTTGTTCACAAATCCCCATATAATATTTGAGCTTGAGCATGAACTCGTACTCAAAATGTTTCATTATTTTGGGAACTCGTACAGGTTAGCTACTATTGGATCTATAGTTGAATAAACCCCTTGTTTAGACAAATCAAAATTTAGTTTCGGGTAAAAGTTCATTTGACCAATTAATAGGTCAACCATCTGTGACTGTATGTGATTATCAAATGTTTATTCTTTTATGAAATTGTTAATTCCAACAATACATACTGATTAAATACTATCATACATATATTGACTCACTTTTAGTAAACATTAAACATGTACTATACGTATTACACTCTTGTTCACACTATATAGATTTGATTCTATTCCAAACATGCCGATTCATTTGACGTTACCGATTCCTGTTAGAAATAATCTTAACAGATCTCGCCCACGAAATGGTGACCACAGCTTGACTATTACAAGTACAACCATATCTATGTAGCTGATGGACATTGTCCACTGTGGTGTGCTATGTCTCTGGTTCCACGACCTGTGGTCAAGACACATGGACATCATCGCCGTATAGAAGTATTATATAATAATAATAATAATTAATAATAATAATAATAATAATATAATAATAATAATAATAATAATACAAAATT